>PITA01012598.1:0-60000 GCA_004023965.1 Spilogale gracilis
AATATGCATTATTTAATTCTAATATAACTCATTTTTTAATATTAAAATTATCATTGCTAAACATTTTCATTCTGTATAGTTAAAATGCAACCAGTTACTACATTTAAAAAAAATGACACCTAGAGGTATGTCTTCTGAAATAATGTATTAGACTTAAGACTGTATCAATAACAAAAGCTATTTATTTTCCAGACAAAGACTGTGATTTAAGAGGTTACTTTTGCCAGTTTACATGCCCACAATGCTCTAAGACAGGACTTTGCAGTTCTGTTATCTGCATTTTTTTTTACTCTATTAGAAAAAAAAATGTAGGGGCTCCTGGGTGGGTCAGTCATTAAGTGTCTGCCTTTGGCTCCGGTCATGATCCCGGAATCTCGGGATAGAGCCCCGCACCGGGCTCCCTGCTCAGCGGGAAGCCTGCTTCTCCCTCTCTCACTCCCCCTGCTTGTGTTCCCTCTCTAGTTGTGTTTCTCTATGTCAAATAAATAAATAAAAACTTTAAAAAAAAGAAAATAAATTTAGCATAGGAATTGAGGGTATGATTTAAGTAATGTGTTGCCAACTATTGACTTTGTGAATCTGGGGATAATTATTTTACTTCTCTATCATTTTCTTCCCTATAAAATGAGGATTAAAATAGTGCCTACCTTAGGGATGATAGTCAAATGAAATAAATGTCAGTCATTGAACTTGGTCTGACAAGGGAAAGAGTCAATAAATACTAACTTTCTATTGTACCAATGGATGCTTATTTGGCCCACACTGTGTAAAAGACAATGATTTAAGCCCTCTTTCCTACTTCATCTTCATAGTAACTTTGAGGTTTTTAACACTTACTCCCCTTTTACTGATGATAATGTTAACACATGTGGAGGTTAGGTGACCTCACAGAGCCATGCAGCTAATCAGCAGTCTGACATCAGAGCCTGGCATCGTCTCACACCAAGGTCTAGGTAATGCCTGGATTGGATTTCTGAGAACGCAACACAAACCTATGATCCTTGTGGACCCTCCATTTATTTTTACTAATGATGTATGTTATTGAAGATTCAAGATGAGCCAACTACTTGTACAAAGCGAATTGCAGAGATTAGGCCCAGCCTCCTGTCTGTCCTGAACAGAGAAGGCAGAGGTGTCCCATTGTCTGAGAACTGGGAATCCATCCTCTCTACCTCAGGTTTTCTGCTTTTACTTAGAAACCATAGAAATAAGGGCCACTAGTTATGTCCAAGAGAAGAATTTTTTTAAGGGAACAACGAGTCTTAGAATCTGCACCCTTTGAACAAAGTAGGTGTCTAAGCCACTTCTTTTTCTCTTGACAAGAGTATGTCCTGTTCAACCTTTGACCTATGTGAACTTCAATTTTTAGTTTGTTATCTATAAAATTGACAAAATACACCTTTACTATTTTGAGATTATCTTAAGAATCAAATGAGAACAATTTTTTTTTTTTGAAACCCCTAAGTGCTCTAGTTGTAAGGCGGTGTCATCACAGTGAGTATTTATGTGAAACAAGATTAAACCGAAACTAGAGACCTTCCAGATCATGTTACTCTAAACTATCTCTACCTCCAACATTTTCACAAATGCAAATGGTAAGCTTCAAAGAGGGTAAAATATAAAGCCAATTAGTGTAAAACTGGCACTAAAGTACAGAATTCCATGAAAGCTGATGAATGTTACTATTTTAAATATTTAATAAGATTAACTTCTTTCTGAAATATGTCAAGAAAATAACCTAAAATTAAAGTGCCTTTTTAAAATAAGCTACAAAGGTATTACCCTCCCCCACTGGTTACAGAAAGCAGACTAAATTTTTTTAAGTTATTTATTTGACTGAGAGCAAGGGAGCATAAACAGAGGGAGCAGCAGAGGGAGAGAGAGAAGCAGGTTCCCTGATGAGCAGGGAGCCCGATGTGGGGCTTGATCCCAGGACCCTGGAATCATGACCTAAGCTAAAGGCAGATGCTTAACCAGGTGACCCTGAACTACACATTTTTAATGTGGACACCATTCTTTACCAAAAGGTCCTCCTGTGAAAAACAAAACAAAATAAAGCACAAAACAACAACAAAACACAGAACAATCAGGAAAATGCTGTTTAACCAAGTTAAGGGAGGGGGTGCCTGGGTGACTCAGTCAGTTAAGCGTCTGACTCTTGATTTTGGTTCAGGTCATGATCTCAGGGTCCTGGGATGGAGTCCCATGTTGGGCTCTGTGCTCAGTGGGTAGTCTGCTTGAGAGTCTCTCTCTCAATCACTGTCTGCCTCCCTCCCTGTGCTTGCTCTCTGTAAAATAAATATATGTTAAAAAAAAAAAGTTAAGGGAAGCCAAGGATGAACTTGGGAAAACAAGGCAATGCAGAACTACAGGGGCACTTGCTGTTCCTATGCCTTCTAACACTATGAAAGGAACAATCACTCCCAGGGTCAGAAAATGTTTCAGAGATCACTGCTATTCAATATTTCAGCAAGTAGCACAGATAATAATTACGAGCATTATGGTGTTCAGTTATCATAAATGAAAAAGTACATTCAGTTACACAAAGAGCACCAAGGAAGCCAATGTAGTTGAGATCAAAATAGTGCTCTTCAAACACTCCCAAGCTTGCTCTTTTCTGCAAATTTACATCAAAAGTTAAATGAAAAGCTGAAGCTTAAAGAAATAGATCAAAAATGCACAAATGGACCTACTTCCATCTCTACTGATCATAAGGTGTGTGGGCAAGAAGGAAAGGGATCAGGTTGTAGGACTTGTTTTTATTTATCAGGCAGTGACAACTAAAACTGCCATCACCTTCCCCAAACCATCCCCCATGTGCCTGCTCATCCTTGTAAATTCCAAAGCTTAGGTTAGGGGCTATTCTCAGACTCGATTAGGTATTAAGATAATCTCAGCAGCAGAAGTAAAACATCCACATCATAGGTGGAAACTCCAGTGGGAACACTGCCATCAGTGGAAGCAGTGAGTTGATTTTCATGCACTAGTTAAAGCATGCACGTGGCGTATCTGTAACATCTGGCCATTCCTACGCTTCTATCATCCATTAAGCTAACCCAGTATCTTTTATTGGCTCCCCTCTGTGTCAAGCACTAGGTAGAATAAAAGCCATGATAGAGGACCTGTCCCTCAGATAGTTGATAACTTCATAGGAAGATGACAAAACAACAATGAGCAATGCAAAACGCAATACAGTAAAAACGGGAAGGAATGTATTAAAAAAAAAAAAAATCACAATTTGCATGTTCTGAAGAGACCGAAATCTGTGACAGCTAGAGGAGTCAAAGAAGGAAAGGGATAGAAGTCAATCAGTTGGAGCTACATAAAAGAACAGAGTGTCAAAAAAGAAATGAAGATAAGATATGGTATTTTCTTATCCCCAATTGATATAAAAAGGAACTGTTTAATGTAGAGGACCTCCAACCTACGAAGGTTCAACTTTATAATGGTCCTAAAGCAATACACATTCTGTAGAAATCATACCTCTAATTTTGGATTGTGATTTTTCCCCCCAAGCTAGCCGTAGGCAGTATGGTCCTCTCTCATGATGCTGTGTAGCACCTGCATCATGAGGGTAAATGACCGATATACTTGTGACACTTCTGTACCCATAGGACCATTCATTCTGTTTTTCACTTTGGGTGCAGTATTCAATACATTATGTGAGATATTTGGTATATTGGGATAAAACAGGCTTTGTGTTAGCTGATTTTGCCCAACTGCAGACTAATGTAAGTGTTCTGAGCACACCTAAGGTAGGTCATGTGAACAGCTGTCTGTGAGGTAGATACTTTCTGTTCTATCTTGATTACCTTGAACTCCTCTCTAGGTGTCTGTGTAATGATCATCTGTTTCTATTTCATTAAATATTTTTGATAGCCTTTTGCATTTTTGCCAGTTATTTCCTTCCTTTGAGAAAGTTTTTGTTTGTTTTTTAATTTTAGTAAAAGAATCTGATAGCACATTAGGAAGTTTTTGCACACAGCCATTGGAAATAATAACTGGCAGTTAGGACGTTTGTGAAATGAGTGTCCACGCAAGAGGTCATAGGTATGATAAGAACATTATGCCTTGTTACCTGAACTCACACCCTACAATTGACAGAAGAATCCAAATAATCACACTCACAGTGCCAAGAGCAGTTACACTTGACTCCTGTTGTAGAAGTCAGTGATTTACACATAATAAAGGCTCTGGGTGAAGTAAGTGAATGTGCTGCCCTGCCTTGCCTTTAAAAATGGTAATTAGTCGGGGTGCCTGGGTGGCTCAGTTGGTTGAGCAACTGCCTTCAGCTCAGGTCATGATCCTGGAGACCTGGGATCAAGTCCCACATCAGGCTCCCTGCTCTGCGGGAAGCCTACTTCTCCCTCTCTCACTCCCCCTGCTTGTGTTCCCTCTCTGGCTGTGTTTCTCTCTGTCAAATAAATAAAATCTTTAAAAAAAAATGGTATTAGTCTCTAATCCAGTTCACAGTTTCTGAAAAAAATTACTTTTTGATGTACATAATACTCTCAGGTATGTATCTAGACTCTTAATCGCCTAAATACTATTATGTGGTCAACAAAGAGTAGTTGAACTTCCCACTGTCGGCTATGAGAAGTTTTCTGAATTTTATGTTCACACAAGGGTGCTGAATACTTTCTCTGGCTGGGGTGCTTTGAACTAACCTTGTGCCTTTGATCTCATCGTCTTACAGTGTCCTCAGTGTATTTTCTCATTTAGACACATGGCTGCTTTAGGAGATGGAAGGAGTGCAACGGCAGCAATCCCTTGTAGATAAGGACTTGGAACGTAGAGAATTTGAAACCATGTAAAATAAGCTGGGAGAGATGCTAATAGAAATTAGGATTCCTACATAGTGCTGAGGATAGACTGGAATATTTTCTGTATACCAGGCAAAGAGGCTTCACTTGGTTCCCGCATACCCTGAGTGTCTCGTGGGCTGGCAGATAGGTGAAGGTTACTTTAATCATTCATAAATGTTCATTTTGGAAGTCCTGAGCTCTTCTGACCTACTATTGTATAAAGACTGTGGGCATTTTAAGGCTCTCAGTACCATACTGACCCCAGGCTTTTTCTGATCCCAAAACCACATATTATAGATTTATCCGTGGAGAGTCAGTAGCAGTCAGAGTGAGGCACGCCTGCCTATGGAATTATGATCAAGTTCCTCCAGAAAAAAAAGTTGTGATTTTGACCACCTATTGATTATTTTCAAACTCCTTAGTGAGTCTTCATCATTGTACTGACCTTCCACACGATATAATCATGAGTCTTCTAGGAACCCTGTTCAATTGCAGATTAACCTTCTGTGTCTTTAATATCTTCATATTACTCATGGTGCTAGTAAATATTTAAAACCAGCTCTCTGGGGAAAAATGTGTATATATATATATATATATAAAACACACAAGTTTTTGATGAGTTTTACTAATATAAATAGTGTATAGCACACAGTTTACAAATGATGATACTCTTCATTATAAATTCTTACAGCCAATGAATTTGCATAGAACACATTTTGGCTTTTTGGCCTGTGCTCTTGTTACTCATAAACAATGACTGCAAATGGTTATAGTTCCAACAGAAATGTTGGTTAATATTTTCATTTAGATTGGTGAGGAATGCAAAGTGAAACCATGAAGGCAACTGTCAGATTCAGACTTAATTTACAATGACATGAGTGACTTTGCCAAATCAGATTGTGTTTTCAAACACCAAGAGAGCATTTTCCCCAATCTTTCTTTGTGCTACACACCATGAAATGGCTGCAGATGTGTATCCATTTACATATCTTAAACATTGGTAAATTTAATCTGCATTATTTTCTCCATTATTTTTTAAGTCTAAACCAGGATTTGGCAAACTTTTTCTTAAAGAGCCAGGTGGTAAACGTGTCAAACTGAGTGGCATACATTTTCTCTTACGGTTACTGAACACTGTCATTCTAGCAGACCAACAGACGGAACCACTTCCTGTTGGCTGTATTCCAGTAAAACTTTATTTACAGCAGTAGTCAACAAGTGGAAAATAGTTGGTCTGAACAAGTAACAAAACAATAAACTGAACCCTGATCTGTAGCATTTATGTTTCCATACTGTAGAAACTCCATCATGGTCAATTTCAAGTTACCAAAGCAATGTTAATGGGAACTTGGGAAGGGATGGGCAGTAGCACCCCATGGTGTAATATTTCAAAATAGGTGGGAACAGGGGCATCTGGGTGGCTGGCTGCCTTCAGCTCTGGTCATGATCCTGGGGTCCTAGGATGGAGTCCCACATCATGCTCCCTGCTTCTCCCTTTACCTGCTGTACTTCCTGCTTGTGCTCATGCTTACTCTCTCCCTCTCTCTATCTCTCCCCCCCACTTTGATAAATAAATCTTTTTTAAAAAATTAGGTGGAAAATAACCTCAAGAGTATAGGTAATAAAATGCAGTACAGTCATGAGGAAATGAGGGATTTTGAGTTTATATTGCTTTTGGTTTTAATATCACTGCCTTAATTGTAAGCTCATATAGTGAGACATCTATTGAACTGTAGGCTTAGCAATCAGGTCTGAAAATTTCTGAACATCACATAACTGCTTTTTGTGAGCTGGTGTGAGCTGTTGCTACCACAGCTTTTCTATGGCCCATTTCCCATTGCAGTTTCATTCTCTTTACCATAGAACTGGGGATCAGGATCCATAAATTCATTCCATGGGGGATTTTATTAGCTCCATTGTGCAGACACCTCTTGTCATTCTCTTGACTCCCCTTTGTCATTTGTAGTCAAATTTTCTTCAGCTTTCCACTAAAAAGCCTGACCCTTTGAAGATGGGCCTTGTTCTGACCGATCGACTGCTCTATGATTGTGACTTGCACGTGTGACTTCAGCTGCCTCATGGACGATTCCATTAACATTCCTAATAATTTATTTAATTCCTCTTTTCTTTGCCTTTGTTCTAACAACCCACTTCTGTATGTCCTCCACTTACCATCTCCATGAGTAGTTCACTATCTTGAACTTTCATACTGTCCTTTGTGATTTAAGCCACAAAATGGTTTTATTTTCATAAACTTATATGCCTAATTTTCAAGCACACAAAATGGGAAGTGCTTGACATTTTCCTTGCAATCAGCCCGTTGGAATTCTCACCAGTGTTTATCAGGTGTCATTGCCTCGATCAACAGCCATGCTTTGAAAAACACAATCTTGACTTTCTATAACCATTCTTCCCCCCCTTCCTTTCTACCCCTGCTGTTGATCACAGGTGGTGTGGGATATAAACATTTACACACTTCCTGTTTAGTTACCTCATTCCATTTTCTTTCCTCATTGTTTATTGCGATTCTCTCAGTTTCCTGCTTTATGCAGCCTACGTTGTTCCAAGCCTGAATCTTTATTCTCAAGCAAATGATTCCATCCCTACCTCTCAATTTCACGCTGGCAAGCTTGCCATCACAACTCAAGGCCTGGTGACCAGAGCTGGTGTACCAGAGCATGAGTCCGTTCTCTGAAACAGCTGTTGACCGTTGATCCACCTACTCCTGGGGAGAGCTGAAGATTGAATCTCAGGGAGGCTATGAAGAGTAGAATCTTGAAGTAAGTAACAAATAGGCCATGATCCACTTTGCCCCTGGGGTTTTGTCCATGGCCCTCCTCTTTAACTTGGCAAACTCTCCCTGAGCCATCACACTGATATTTTAGCTATAGCCTGTAAGCTCATGACATCTTAATTTTTCTTTTGCTTCTCTTGGGCTTCAGAATTTTACTGGTAACTACACATCTTTACCTGCAGTCTCCTAAAGCAAAATAAACTTGACAGGTTTATTTCCAAAAATGATGCTTATGTACTTCAGCCTATCCTGAGACAGCACTTTGTTCTGAAATGCTTCTCTTGGTGACAGGTGAGGTAGAAAGCTGGCAGTATCCTTTGCTCCTCCCTCACTCTCACTTGCCCACATCTATAGGTTTCCACATGCAGAAAACGGCACCTCCTACAATCTGTCTCCTCCTTTCTATCCTGCATTCCCTCTCCTTTAGTTGAATGATTCTTGGGTCTTCACATCGCAGTGACAACTAGACTCCTGACCTACCTGACTGACCCTCTATGGGGTTGAAAGAGTGATACCCCAACATGCAAATTCAAAATTCTGTTTTACTTACCTTTTACAGATTATTCATTTGTTGAAAGAGGACTCTGCTTGTCACAATTCTGGATACTTCCTTTTCTGCAGTCTGTTTTCTAGGATCAATTCTTACTTGACTTTTTGCATTATCAAATGTACCACACCTCACTGAGAAAACAAAACATTTGAACTGACAGGTACATACAGTACCTGGATTCATACCCAAGGTGTATGGTACTCAGAAAGTTGAGAGTTTCCTCTCTATGACTCTTGAGTTCTACTCTACGGAGTAGAGAGAAGGCTTTTCCATTTTTTCTCCTCTCTCATCTTGCTAAATGCAGGCCAACCGTGTAGTCTCAGGAAGAAAAAAAAAAAGCAGTAAGTAGACAATATTACCATATCAAAGAACTAGCTAGAATGTTAGCAGGGAGGTGCCACCCACATGGAGCAGAGGTGACATGGGTGAAGACTCTGGAGACAGAAAATTATACCAGGATTTCAAAATAATAATCTGCCTAGGGATGGGGAAAGGGGATTCTGTAGTTAGAAAGTAGATGGAGAGTAGGACCAAAGGTAATGTAAATACACTTTCGAGAATAAGTAGGGAAAAGGGATTATTTCAAAAATTATTTCATATTAAGAGAAGGGGAACAGCATTTGGAAGGCCTTCTGGTAGAAATCACCTGTAGACTTAAATTGGGCAGTTGTAGCCATACAGAAGGAGCCATGGTATTGGGAAAGATGAAGAGCAAATAAATAGTATGAGCTAGAGAGACCAAAATCATCAGGATAAGATGCACAATGAGATGCCTGATGGGTAGAATTGATAGTAACAAATAAAAACTCACTTGGAGAGCAGAGAAGAGTAGACCTGCCTCTGAAGAAAACCAGATTGTTTTTTGAATTTTTAAAAAGTATTTTATTTATTTATTTGACAGAGAGAGAGAGTACAAATAGGCAGAGCAGCAGTCAGAGAGAGAGGGAGAAGCAGGCTCCCTGCTGAACAGAGAGCCCAATAAGGGGCTCGATCTCAGGATCCTGGAATCATGACCTGAGCCGTAGGCAGAGGCTTAACTGACTGAGCCACCCAGGCACCCCAAGAAAACCAGATTTTTAAATGTTAAGGAAAATATCCACTATATTCTAGACAGAAAGGTCACTTAAAGGAAAGGGGTGAAAGAGAAGATTACAGATAAGGAAGAGAAAGAAGGCTCAATTTTCTTAAAGCTTCTCTTTCTCAAAGAGCCCAGAACAGAGGAGACCGAAATAGTAACCATAAAAAATAGATGGTAATTTTCCTAAGTGGGATAAAGCAGAACAATCAATTATACTTGTATATTCTGTTTTGAGCCTCAAGAAAATGTATATTCTATGAAAAAATACATTATAAAATATATATACAACTTTTTTTGATAGGAAGTAGGATTTATTGGTGGGTGTGAATATGGAGGGAGCTTGTGGAAGCTCACCTGAGTGCAGTCTCTCCCATTTGCCCAGGGGACCATGACTAGGGATGTATTTGATCCAACTGTTATCTGGGATGAGCTGTTCTTCAGCCACCATGCCTTTAAATTCTTCATCATTAAACTTACCAAATCCCCACTTTTTGGAAATATAGATCTTCTGGAGCCCAGAGAACTTGAACTTGGCCCTGCAATAGGGCCTCTGTCACATACTACTTATTCTGTAGCTTGATATGGATGGGCATGATGACCTAGCCAGTGTGGACCCTGGCCGCTGTGTCCTGGGGCTTCCCCAGGCACCCTTCATTCCTGTCTGGAGCCTATAAGCCCCAGCACAGGTCAGTATCTTATTAGATAGCATACAGTAAAACATAGCATGTATTAAATAATATATAATAAAATACACAGTTTTCACCCAAATGTAAAATCTATAAGCATTTATGAAAGAGTGAAAAGACTTACTTATTAAGGTAACTGGTGACTTTGAGAAAAGGCTTAGAGAAGTTTAATCTCACTCCAATAATCTCTAGTGAGCTGCCAAGCCACCCTACATGAAGACAAAATCACTCATATCTTTGCAGTGACTTCATGGTTTCAAGTCCCCACACACCCTTCTCATTACCCAACTCCACCCCTACTAGACTGCTATACCTAATGCTTGCTTCCAGTGCAAACATTCTGAAACCAACACTCTTAAAGATATATTTGACCAAAGGGAGATGAGAACCAAAAAATAAATGAAGAATGGGGCCACATAGAAAAATTATTGGTGGTGAATGTCAAGAAATAGCCATTGAGTTTTTGCAGATAATTATTGAGTGCCTTTGACACAAGAGCCATTGTTTTAAAAACTGAGACTGTAACACGAAGCAAAAGACAAGGCCCCCCTCTCCTGAGAAAACGGATAATACAATGTCATGAGACTATTTTTAACGCTCTTATGTATGGGACATCAATGTGTTTCCAAGAAAACGTCAAGAGATACAAAGGACATTTCAGAATATCACAATGGTGATGGTTATATTTAGGATTTCCTTTGCTTTCCAGTTTTGTTTTTGAGACTTTCATGACCACTAGAAGCTGAAGCAGTTCCAACTTAGAGCCCGTTGTCTGCCCACCGGGTTTGCAAGGGTCAAGCACTCCCAAAACAGTGTCATTTCCTGACTAAGTTTACTTCTTGGGAGATAGAAAACCACCAGCAGAGTATGGTACAGTCCTCCTCCCTGGGTCAGATAGAATGTCATAGAGTCAGCTCAGCTGTCCGGAGAGAATGTTTACTGGTCATTCGTGGAAGTAGTTTAAATGCTGAAAACTCTGTACTCCAAAGGCAAATCTTAGTTTTGCTGCATTCTGAGTGATTGTTGAAAAATTACTTAGCCTTTCTTACTTGTCATTTAATCTTTATGTATAAGAAAATATTTTGTTTGATAATACATGTATGATTCTTGGGATTACTTCTGTGCACAAGTGTCCACATCTTTTTTAACTATCCTTACTTAAAATCAGAGGTGACTCTTGATCTGATGGAGATAGAATTTCCTTGCCTAAATTATTTTCAGCTTTTTACGGTTGTTTTTTTATTTATTTATTTATTTTTTTTACTTTTTTTTTTTTTCCATAGAGAGCAGGACAAAGGAGAACATGAGTAGGGGGAGAGAGGCAGAGGAAGAGAGAAAAGGAGGCTCCCCACTGGGTTGGAACGCTGATGCTAGGCTCTGGGATCATGACCTGAACTGAAGGCAGACACTTAACCAACTGAGTCACCTAAGTACCCCTTGTGGGTTGATTTTTAAAGCGAGAGAAATACAGAGATATTAGTGCATATAGAGAATGCTTTTCAAAATCAATCACTGAAGAAGGAATAAATAATCAGAATAAAACATACCAGCAAACATAGTTTTGACTATTTTGGGAACATCTACTC
Source organism: Spilogale gracilis (assembly GCA_004023965.1). Taxonomy (NCBI): domain Eukaryota; kingdom Metazoa; phylum Chordata; class Mammalia; order Carnivora; family Mephitidae; genus Spilogale; species Spilogale gracilis. The sequence goes on from PITA01012598.1 coordinate 11,500, forward strand.
CTGTATTGATTTGTACTGAGTAATGAGTGGTTAGCAATTAGCCAGAGGCTTAAGTTTTTCTGAGTTTTTATAATTGGATAGTTAACATTGTACATAAATAATGTTGCTTTTTGTAGGATTCAATGCAATGATTTTTTTTTTTTCTTTTCTGGAAGGATTCTATGGCATGGTGGTAGATTGTATTTTTCTCCCCAAAGCAATGAAGTTCTGGACAACTTGCTGTGTCCTCTGGAAGTTTTTATATTTCTGATACTAAATTGAAACTTAAAAGGATAAATACATTTTCCTTTTACAAAAAACATTCTTAGGGGTTTAAGATCCTGGTGTCTGGGGGAAAATATGGCTATAGTTTAATCTTGTTTCACTCAAAATAAGAAAAATAATTAAATGTGGTGCTTAAGAGTATAATTGCTTTGATGCTATTTTGAGATGATTTATTTTGAAATAGAAAAGAGGTTTGAGTGAGACAATGTGTTTGTTTCCACATGCCTTGTTTCTAATATGGGTGAATAAAGATTTTTTCAATTGTTCCATGTGTTTCAAAGTAAACACTGAAAGACTAACTTTCCCTTTTTCTTGTGCTGAGAATACATTTTAAAAACGACTTTTTAAAGAGCTTGTAATCCAGACTTCAACAACCCTGTAGACATGTACATGGTGATATTTACTAGAGATCATGCCTACAACTGGCTTATTCTCCAAACCTTACTTTTTATGTAAGTACTAGGTCAAGTCAGAATAGTATAAAGCAGCCAGAGGTGGTCAGAAATGAATCCTTCCCTTGCAGGGTGGGTTGGCAATTCATGGCCCCCAGGCCAGATCTGGGCAGCTGTTTCATTTGTTCACATACTGCTTATGGTCTCCTTGGTGCTGCAAAAGTGGAATCCAGTAGCTGTGAAAGAGCTTGTATGGTCTCTAAAGCCTAAGGCATGTACTGTCTGGTCCTTTCTGCTGGTCTCATCTTGAGCTCCTCTGCTAGCCAGGGCAGAAGTTCAAATGAAAATAAGAAGAGAGCTCCTGGGTGTCTCAGTCAGTTAAGCATCTGGCTTTGACTCAGGTCATGATCCTGGAGTCTCAGGATTGAGCTCCACTCTGAACTCCCCGCTCAGCAGGGAGTCTGCTCCTCACTCTGCCTCTGCTCCCCATCCAACTTATGCATGTGCGCTCTCTCTCTCTCTGTCTCAAATAAAAGGCCTTAAAAAAAAAAAAAAAAGAATAAGAAAAGTAACAAGAAAAGCTGACAGAGTGAGAAAGCCAGTGGTAAAGGAGCACATGGGCCAGATCAACATCTGACCTCTAACATCTCCCAAAGGGAGGAGAGAGAAAACTGAGGAATGTTGAGTAAATGAATGAGCTACATGGCGGGGTGGGGGTGGGGAGTTGCTGTGAGGAGCAGGTGTGAGGTCAGGAAGATGCCAGGACCTGCTCTTTGATTTCCAGACCCCAGCAGCTCTCCTTGGGCCTCCTGTTGTTGCCAGAATATTGATTCATTGGCACTCATGGCAAACTCAACAAAGATCAATTTTAGAACAGATAAGGCCTACCTTGGGTCAGAGACTTGAGTATATCCCTGTTTTCTTCCTGCATCTTTTTCAGCTTGGTCCAGTCTTCTTTCTGGATTTTCTCCTCTCTCTTCTTCCTTTGGTGCCAGGTCATTCCTTTCACTGTGCACACTCCCGTGTGTGATGTCATACCCTTGGGTGGCTTTAGGTACTCCCTATGTGTTGCTCACTCTGAGAGCTTACTGTTGATAATCTAAGTGTAGTAGGCTATATTCCTCTTCTCTGCTAAATAAGGCCATACTTCCTTGTCCCACTGACTTTAGGCTTGGCTCAGTGGCTTGTTTCGGCCAAAGGAACATGAGTAGATATACACCATATCTTTTACATACCATGTTTGAGTGGAAACTCTTAGTTGTGAGTGTGTTTGTCGTGGCTCCTTGTGCTTATGTTTATGCCACTGAAACACCATGTGTCAGGAGGGGTTGTTCCTTCTGACAGTGTTGTGGAGAAGGGCTTCAGCCCACCTTGTCACAGGTCTGCCAATGGAATGTCTGTTGGGAGCTATGGGGATTTTGGGGGGTGATTGCTCTTTAATAACGTTGGCTAAATAGCAAAACTTTGGCTAGATAGTTTTTCTTAGATATTTTTCCAGATGCCCCAAAGAAAAATTGAACTGACCTTACTTGAGGTCACCCACAAACTTTTTTGTCCTCAGTGTTCCCTATCTCAGTGAAAGCTACTTCCATCCATCTGGTTCCCCAGCCACAACAGTTGTCTTTAACTCATCTTTAAACATACATATCAGATGGCATTTCTGTTGGGCAACTTACTATAGCTGTAGACAGAAAGAGCATCCTTGTTCTTTGTCTCAGTTCTCCCTAAGTTGAATTGACTGAGCCTCTAATAGGTCTACCTACTTCTGCTCTGTCCTAGGTCTACCTCTATCCAATGCACTTATCAAAAGGAATTGTGTTGTTTACAGATACTTGGATCTTCTGATCATTTGACTGTTCTCTCAGACTCCTTCTGCTTCTTTGCACTCTTCCTTAAATTCTCACCCCATATATATAATCCCTAACCAATTGTTGGATTTCTGGCTGGATTTTCACTTAGGGGAAAGAGGCAGAGGTAGCTGAGGAAAGGTTAACATCATGACAGATCTGGAATTCTGAGCCATTTTATATAAAATTACACATGCATGTTTAAAAAGCCATCACCATAGAAATCTTTAAGATCATCCAGAGCCACTTTTGGATGCTGCTTATAAAGGACACAGTTCCTGTCAAAGAATGAATCTGGTGGTAAGATGGTAGATGTTTGAAAATTTCTGGTCTATTTGTCAAAATCTTTTATAGAGGGACACCCAAATACATAATTTAATTTAAAAATATAGCCAGTATTGTTAAGTTCATTATGAGAAGGGATCTCTTAATATATTCCTGACAAATACAAGAATTAAAACAAGAACTAGGAAGGTAATTTCACTCATAAGAATATTCATGATTTCCTGTTCACTAATTTATTTTCAAAAATGACCTTATATAAAATATAAGGAATATATTACTGGGAAATACTGAAAAAATACAAATATTGGAGATGACTAAATGTGGTTTCACATTTTTTATGTAAATTAAAAGTTAATGAGAATTTGACTGAAATTAGAAAACATTAATAGAATGTTGCTCCATCCTGAAATTACTGAGAATGTTCATAACAATGATAATAGTAAAAGTACACTGAACATTCTGTAATATTGGACAACAAAGGAAATTCTATTATAGTATCAGCTACTCATTAGAATCCATTACCTGATGGGTGCTATAGTAGGTACTTGGGATATACAGTTGCCTAAGACCCAGGCCCTGTCTTCAAATCCAGTAACAAGAGAAAGGGTATTTTAAAAGCTACCTAGAGTATGATGATAGACAGTCAGAAGTAGAGAATGACTGACTTGTGCATCACTCTCCAAAGCCTGCAGAGTCAGAATCTCACAACACATAGCTGTATTTATAGCTACTCAGAAAGTATAATGGTTTGGGGACCATTAAGATATAGTAGTTTTGCAGTGGTGCTATGATACCATGTTGTTACTGCTCACCTTACTCAGAGGACTAGGAAGTAGAATATTGTATTGCTCTAATCTTGTAATGACTCAACAGTAGTAAGAATGCTACATAACATTGGGCACCTGGGTGGCTCAGTGGGTTAAGGCCTCTGCCTTCAGCTCAGGTCATGATCTCAGCATCCTGGGATCGAGGTCCACATCAGGCTCTCTGCTCAGCCTGCTTCCTCCTCTCTCTCTGCCTACCTCTTCTCTGCCTATTTATGATCTCTCTCTCTCTGTCAAATAAATAAATAGAATCTTTTAAAAAAAGAACTATATTTTAAAAAAAAAGAATGATATGTAACATTAAACACTTTGCCTGGCCCTGTTGTAAGCCATTGCATGTATTGTCTATGTAGGCCATCTAATGACCTGAAGTTACTATCCTAATTTTTCAGATGTGGCAACCAAGACATGGAAAGTTGAGACAATATATCTAAGATAATAAAGCCTATTTGAGGTGGGGCAAAGATGAAAAGTCAGTCTAGATCCAGAATCTGTGGTCTTAGCTGAAATCCTAATAAACACAAAAGAAGACTCTTCTAATAGAAGTTGTCCTTGTTCACTCATGAGTGACCACAAGACACCTAAAGGATAATCCTAAAAAGAGCCCATTTAGAAAGTGCACTACTTGTGTAACTCTGGCTTCATTCTTGGGTTTGTTTTTCTTGGATGTTAGAAAAACAATTTTGAGCTTCTGTATGTGACTAGACTTGGGATCTTTGGTTTCTTGTACCAGCCTTCAAACTTCAGTTAAAGGGAACTACCCTTCATTGTAAGATGACATTAATTTTGATTGTAGTACCACCCAATTCAGTCTTAGTGCATACCAGTAGATAAGAATAAGGGTACAAACACATTACATTTACTGTGTATCAGGAACTCTGACAGGCATATAAATGAATATGCAATTTCTGTTTCACACGGTGAAACATTGTGTTATCTGTGTATGTCTCCATTTTTTTTGTAAAATGTGTTCTGTTACTTAGAAGTTTCGAGAAAAAGATGAGAAACATTGTAAACCTACAATAAAAACAGTGAGTGGGAAACTGTTGATGAGATAGTTCTTTTTTTTTTTTTTTAAAGATTTTATTTATTTGACAGAGAGAAACACAGCCAGAGAGGGGACACAAGCAAGGGGAGTGAGAGAGGGAGAAACAGGCCTCCCGCCGAGCAGGGAGCCAGATGTGGGGCTCGATGTGGGGCTCGATCCCTGCTCTCCGGGATCATGACCTGAGCTGAAGGCAGTAGCTTAACCAACTGAGCCACCCAGATGCCCCTGTTAATGAGATAGTTCTAACAAACATCTATATGGTGGAAAGCAAAGAACCAGTGCTGAATGACAGGGTGATGTGGGGGTAAACTCTAGGAAAGACAGCTGGTTTAGAGCCAGGAAGAAGAGAGAAGTAGAGACAAGAATAAGTCCTTCTCACTTTGCCTTGCTATGGCACATCCAGAATGGCTGTTCACTAAACTTGGGTAGGGGAGATGGGAAGGAAGACGTTTCAGTCAGGAAACAGAATATACAATTAAAACCAAACAAAACAAAACAAGATCCTTACTATGAGAGGTGGTGCCTCCAAGATAAAGCTCTCTATATTCTGAAATAGATGAGTAGAGGTCCTACAATATCAGCACAGAGCTGCTCATCTGAAAATTAAGTTTACCAGTAGATGACACATAAATTGCTCTTAGACCTTTTTAAGTGTAGATGAAGAAAAGTCATCATCACTAGATATTAGATGAATTCTTGAAATGGGAAGAAAAATAAAAAATAAAAATTGACCCTGAAAGAAAAAAAAAATGAAGGAAAAGAGCTGAGGATTTACCCCTTTGGGAAGGGGGTGCGTAACAGGTGGCAGATGGGTGCTCGCATGAGAGCAATGAGAACCACCAGATAAAATGACAGATTGATACATTTACCATTCGAGGTAATAAATAAGGTAATGAAATAGTAACTTGAGAAACCAAAATTCCAGAAGGTAACTGGTAAGACATTCCTGATAACTCTGTAGCTAAAATTTCTCTGGGATCATTTACTGACCCTGGGCAATAGTCTGTGAATCCACATTCATAAATCAGACTTCAGAGACGTGAAAAATAGGACTAATGTTTTTTCCTCTAAGATACTGGTCAAATTTGAGGCTGCGTGGCAAGGGTATGGTGGTGGTGGTAGTGGAGTGATGGATGTCAGTTCAGTTATCCCACATCCCGTCAAAGAATCATTCGAGGTTGCCTTACATTGGCAGGTAAAAGTGTGGTACTTACCCATACTCGAAGACGAGGAAGTAACGATCACAAGTATCAAAACCAAGAACGATTGAACATGGTTATCATGGGAAAGCCAAAGCTTATGTTACTTTAAAAATTGAAGCACAAAACTAAAAGTTGAACACACACATTTCCAAAATTGCAGGTCCATTTGTACAAGGAGTTTCTGCAATCTTTTAAGTAAATCAATAATCCACGTGATACCCAACAAAAAAGAAAAATAACTTACCCAATTAGTATGGTTTCGTACTTTGGAGGCCAATGTCAATTGAGGAGAAGAGAACAAATTAGTTACCTTTTCACTTAAAAACTTCAGTGCAAAAATTCTAGTAAGGATTAACAAACTAACACAAAAAGTATCATGCTATCTAGATGCTATTCCAATGGTGCTTTTATAATAAAAATCTTTTGATGTAATTTGCTCCATTAATTCATGAAGAGGGGAAAAATTATGGTGGACTTCAGTCCCACTTTGCCAAAGAAAATGGTGGTTTAATCACATTGCTCTGACACAATTACCAACAGTGCCTTCTTTCCCTGTCAAACTGTCTTGGTTTGGATGACAGAATAAATGCTCTAAGAGAAACCATGTGATTATCTAAATTGTGGCATTAAAAGCATTTTGTGAATTCTAACAGTCCTCCCTAGTTAAAACCAGGAGCAAAGAGTAGACAATTTTACAGTCTCAGCTATACTAGAGAAATAGACAGGTTCTCTATAAATTCCAAAGCAAAATAAAATTAGCAAAACTTTTATTTCATGTTGAACCACCAGATCTTGTTAAAATTGAGGCTGGAATTAAAATAAAAACATATATATATAAAATCTAAAAGCACTAAAAAGGAAGGGAAAAGACCTCTCATTTGCTTTATAAGATTATCCAGTGGGAAACTACAAGATTTTCTAGAAGTAGAACTAAGAAAAACATTCAGTAAGGTTTCTGAATGATATTTAAAATCATTTGTATCTCTGCATTCTAGCAAAGCTCATCTATAAAATTTCAAAAAATACTGTAAATCAATAGTTCAGTTTTCCTTTCTGATGGAGGCTGCAAGTCCTTGTTCCAGACTCCCTTACAACGAATTTGCCTCATTGGTCCTCATTCAATGAAACGGACTTTTGAGTGATAGACTGAGAGCTGGCAGTGATCAGGACAGGCGGCTTTGTACTCAGGATCAGTGAGGATGGTGAGGCTAGTGACCTCTGCTTCTTTGGCAGTTAGCTATCAGCAAGGTTCTGTGGGAAGTCCGTAGTGTTTCAGCTCTCTTGTGAAGAGTGCATCCAACAGTAGCAGGAGATCATACCCATGAGGAGCCCTAGCAGGCTGGACTTCCTTTGGCCCTGTTCCTCTCTACAGCAGCACTAAGCTTGGTTCTCTGGTCCTCCTGCAAATTCTACAAGCTACCTAGTAGTCTTTTTGAAAGTTTTGTTTTCTAATTAAACTATGGAGAATGGATTTTTTTTTCTGAAAAATAAGATCCTTAACAAATAACCAGAGATAATTTTGAACAGAAGATACATGAGACTCAGAGTCAGTTGATGAGCATGAGAAGATCTAAATAAGCTGGGAGACTGCTTATTCATAGACAAAGGAACTTATATGTCATAAATCTGTATGTGCTTCTCAATGTATAAAGATGATGCAATTACAGTGAAGGTACAGTGAGTTTTTTTTTTTTTAAAGATTTTATTCATTTGACAGAGAGAAACACAGCCAGAGAGGGAACACAAGCAGGAGGAGTGAGAGCGGGAGAAGCAGGCTTCCCGCTGAGGAGGGAGCCCGATGCAGGACTCGATCTCGGGTCTCCAGGATCATGACCTGAGCCGAAGGCAGCCGCTCAACCAACTGAGCCACCCAGGCGCCCTAAGTTTGTTTTTTATTTTTTTTTTTAACAGATTTTGACAGACTAATTGAAAAATTGGTTTGGATAACTAGAGTGCCAAAGTAGCATAGATAATTATAAAGAATAAAATGAGAGGTGGGAGGGAAGTTACTGATATCCCTAAGCCTATTAATTCCCATATTGCAGTATTAATGCCGGGACAGATGATTGACTAAGGTTATCAAGAAGTTTATTTTTTTTGGACTTAAATTAATTAACCTACAATGTGTTATAATTTCAGAGGTAGAGTTCAGTGATTCATCAGTCTTAGATAATGCCCTGTGCTCACTGTATCACTTGCCCTCCTTAAGGAGTTTAATTTTATACAATTAGTTTGCAATGTCTTGTGAAGATAAAGATGTGTATAGCTAAAAACAAACAAAACAAAACAAAACACAAACAAACAAAATCCCAACTAATCCACTGATTCTACTTGTATTTTCCCCACATGCATAAGGAGAAGTCTCTAGTCATGTTTAGTAGAACATGGCTTTCAGTATACAGCTATATGTTAAAACTTGGTAAAACCCAAGATGTTAGCAGTAGATGGTAGTCAGTTGTGTTTTCAGTTTGAGTTATGTAAGATATTAAGTGATTGCCTCTTAAAAGTGGGTCTGGACCCCTAACTATAGAGAATTCACTGAGGGTTTCCAGAGGGCAGGTGGGTTGGGGAGGTGGGTAAAACAGGTGATGGGGAGTAAGGAGAGCACTTACGAGCACGGGGTCATACATGGACGTGCTGAATCACTATGTTGCTCATCTAAAACTAATATCACACTTTATGTTAACTAACTGGAATTTGTTATCTGAGAGCTTTTGTTAAAACAAGAACAACACAGGGCGCTTGGGTGGCTCAGTCATTAAGTGTCTACCTTCGGCTCAGGTCATAATCCCGGAGTCCCGGGATCAAGCCCCACATCAGGCTCCCTGCTCGATGGGAAGCCTGCTTCTCCCTCTCTCACTCCCCCAGCTTTTGTTCCCTCTGTAGCTGTGTTTCTCTCTGTCAAATAAATAACATCTTAAAAAAAAAAAAAAAAAACAGAAACCCAAACCAAACAAATAAAAAATAAATGGGGGTCTGGGCCTGGAGAAATGGGGTTATGAAAGGTAGTTTTCCTTATGGTCTGGACACTTACATTTCATTTCTTCCAAATATGTACTGCTATTACTTTAGTACAATACTCAAATGTTTATAATTTGTATTTCTCTATTATTTCCTTAATAGGTTTTTATGGTTACTGAAGAAGTGAACCAAACGGGAATTAGACCCAGAGCTCACTACATAGGGCTATAACAGGCTCATAATTCTAAGTAGATGGCTTGCTTATATGTGATACTTCTTCTTGTCAAAGTATACTTCTTTTTAGTTTTATTGAGATGCAATTGACATATAATTCAGTATTAGTTTAAGGTATATAGATTAAATTAGGTGTATATTGTAAAATGCTTACCACTATAAATTAACATTCACAGCCTTGATAGTTAAAATGTTTTTTAATGATGAAAATTCTCCTCTATCAACTCTACTAATTTAGCAGATTTCAATCGTAGTTGTAACTATAGTGTGGATACCTACAATATGAGCTATAAGCATGAATTTATTAAAAATTTAACTTGATACAGTAGAATTTTCAAAGAATATATGTTGTATGGAAGATGCCATTGAGAAATATAGTTCATTTTCAGTGAAGTAGAGGCCCTGGGCCCAGAACCTAGCATGTTTATATGGAATGTCCAATCTAGAGCACGTTTTTGTTTCTTAGGTTAGAGGCTACCATTTATGTCTAAAAAAAAAAAAGGAAAGAACTCATCTGTGGTCACTGTTCCTTTTACATACAATTTTTAGCTCTAGGTGGAGCTATGCCTGCAGCAGTCATGAAAATTCAGAAGTTGACAGAGACAGAACAAAGTAGCTATGACTTAAATGGGCAACAGCTGACAAGTGAAAACAGGTTTGTCTCTATGTTGGGGTAGGTTGTTCTGCAACAATCAAGCAAAAATTCAGTTAAGCAAACATGATCTGATCCCTGTTTTTAACAGATATAAATTAGAGAAGTCAGCTGGAATCCATCGTTGAGGTTCGGAGTGTGGGCTCTGGAATAAGAGCAGGAGAAGGAGGACCTGCTTTTCCACCTAGAGGCCATTTTCACCCATGAGAAAGCCTCAAGATAATGTGTCGAGAATTAAATTAGATAGTGGTTATACAGTTCTGTCCAAAGGGTGGTAAATCTTTTCATTTGTGGAAAGAAACGATCTTTGGAAAGAAGACAAACCTGTTGAACTTGAACCCGGCTCATGAATTCCACCCTTCTAGTTTTTCTTTTTTAAGGCATAAATGGTTTAAGAACCATGCTATGGTGCTGTCTCCACTTACCTCAGCTTTCTCTCTGCAATTTAGGACCAGGTAACAACTGTGTGTGAGGGATGGATTCAGGAGGGAGCCACCTGACTACTCTCAGATTCAGATTTTGAAGTCTTCTGCTTTCAAGAGAATTATCTGTGTTTTTCTCTTTGTCAGACTGAGAGCAAGTCAAATGTGTAGGGAACATTTTCTTTTTTTCTTTCCTTCCATGTGATACTATCTGGTATAGAAACTTGAAACTCAAGGCAATTAACTGCATCGGTGTTGGGCAACCCCTGTGACAGCAGGACATTTTTCTAGTGAGGCGTTTTTGACAGTCATTCAAATATCTTGAGGTAGTTACCCAGGGACTTGTTTGTTTGTTTGTTTGTTTATTTATTTATTTATTTATTTATTTATTGTTTTTTGTTTTTTTTTGGAGTTGGCCATGTTCCTAAAGCAAAATAGGCAGAAGAGTAAGCATGGTTCCTCATTCTGTTCTGTTTTTTTTTTTTTTTTTTAATTTATAGGAGAGATTTATTTGAAGAAATATTACAACATATAAAAACTACATAAAGTCTTAATTCCCACTCATACAGTGGTAGATTTGGTACAACGCAGAATAAAAAACTTTTAAAATCCAGAATGCACAAAGTATGGCACAGTCTAATCACTAAGTCATTAGCTGATAAGCAGACCAACTTGAAAGTTGTTTCAGGAAAGTGGCTCAGGAAGAGTTTGAATCCCTACTATGCCGGTTACCAGTCAGGAAAGATTGGACAGTCTACTCGGCTTGATTTTTCACCTATGTTTTCCTCCTATGTTCTGAACAAACTGGGTTCCATCTTACCTCATTGTTCTGTTGTAGAGTTTTAATAACTTAATGCCTGGAGAGGAGGGATGCCATGGGGACTGAGATCTGTGCTTCACGCACCTCACCGTAGATTCAGATGCTCTCACAAGCTCCCGGGTGTGTGGAAGGTCTGCTCCACAGACTGCATTTTGAGTAGTAGGGAGATGAAATTGAACCCTAGCTGTGGGATTTTATGCAAATTACCCACGCTCTTGGTGCCTCAGTCATTTCATTAAAATGAAGATAATAATGGTGACTCCCTCATGAGGTTTTATGAGGTTAAAAATGATATTTGTAAAGAGTTTGGAATAGTATCAAGTCACATGGTAGGCATCCAATGCACATTAGCTAGTGTTACTGCTTTTATTACTGAATGATATGAGCTATCTCCTTCATCCTGTCACCACATCAAAAAAAAAGAATATATTTACCAGAGTAGAAGGATATTCTTGTCAATTGAAACACTGTCCACAAAGAATGTAAGCAGACACAACCTGATTAGTCAGTATATTTATATAGCACTTAAACTATATAGCAGGCATAATTATAAGTGCATGAAATATGTTAATATACTAAAAAGACAAAAGTAAAGAGCTTTGGCACAACTATACCACCCACCTCACCAAACCCTGGATTCTGGGAGGTAGGTGTTATTTTGTGCATTTTACATGTGAGGAAACCAAAATGTGTGGTTAGAATAATAAGCGGAAAAGTCAGGATTTGAAATCATCAGTCTAGTTTCAGAGTCCTTAATGTTAACTACGCCACTTTTGGTTTGATGGTATTTATCATTGTTTCTTAGTCTTAACTTTTTTGGATTTGATTCCACACTTATATAGAAATTTTCTGATTACTATTACCTTCATATTTAGATACACCCATGCAGAGAAAATGAACTAATTAGGCCAATTTGAGTGATTTTTTGTTTTTGTTTTAAAGATTTTATTTATTTATTTGACAGAGAGAGAGAGAGAGAGATCACAAATAGGCAGAGAGGCAGGCAGAGAAAGAGGGAGAAGCAGGCTCCCTGCCGAGCAGAGAGCCCGATGCGGGCCTCGATCCCAGGACCCTGAGATCATGACCTGAACTGAAGGCAGAGGCTTAACCCACTTAGCCACCCAGGCACCCTGTGTTGTTTGTTTGTTTGTTTGTTTGTTTTGTTGTTATTTCAAACCTAATAGCCATAGTACTTCAGTCTTTAGAAATATACATCTAACTTCTATGGCATTTTTAGTATAAACTCATCCTTGAATAATGACTTAGCTTTCAGGGCACCATAAACATTAGTTTCTGGGGACTAGAAGCCATAAGGCTGGATCCTGAATTTGGTGAGTTGTCCAATAATGAGGTCTTCCAGGAAATAGCCAGAGAGCTCCTCTTACTGATGGCTTGAGCCTGAATAACATGCCTTTTTGTCCAGTCTTCAGAAACATGACCTGTGATGGAACTACAAGGACTGCACACCAGCCATTGAACTAGCTGATATTTAGCTTTTCCAGGCTAGACAGAAGCAAAATTCCAAGGCAGTAAGGGTCAACGGAGGTAACGCTTTTAAAAGCCATGTGAATTGAAGAGATAAAACTGCTCTGAAGACTTATTTTTAAACAATGGATATTATTTTTCCTATTGGAATCTTTTATTAGAGAAAATCAGTAATTGATTCTAGAAAGTCTTGGGGGGCTTGCAATACTTCTTTCAGTGGGCCTTAAAAATGACTCACCTATCATGATACTTGTGGTACCTTATTTAACCTGGGGCATTCACAACTGGATCCACTATCACATACTTGGAGCTATGAATCCTGAGGTGCAGGAATTGGCGGGGAGAGCAAGGGTCACTCTAGTGTCTTCTATTGTCCTGACTCAGGCTTTGATCTCAAATGCTTATTTCATTTCCATTTGGATCAGGCCTGACCACAGGCAAGCCTCAAGTGGGCATCTTTTATCCCCTTAGTTCAAAGCCTCTGGTTGACAGGCAATATAAAGAGCCTTCAGGGGAAAAATAAAGCTATAAAAAAGATCATTCTTCCAGATCATTTGTAACCCCTTACTCCACCTCTCCAGGAGTGACCCATAGACCACAGCAGGTGCCCTTGGGAATTGCATTCAATTCCTATTACTGTTTACTAGATGACTACAAACTTAACTTAAAACAACCATTTATTAGCTAATACTTGTGTAGGCTAAAAGTCTGCCCACCATTTGGCTTTGTTCTCTGCTCAAAGCCTCCAAGTCTACAATCAGGATATAAGTTGGGCTTTGTTCTTGTCTGCGGGCCTGAGACAAAAAGATACCTTTCCAAGCTCATTCATCATTGGCAGAATTCAGTCCTTGAATTTGTGGAACTGATGTTCCTATTTTTTTCTCTTTAGAATTTTTTATTTAAATTCTAGCTGGTTAACATACAGTGTGAGATTGGTTTCAGGAGTAGAATTCAGTCAATCATCACTTACATATGACACCCAGAGCTCATATCAAGTGCCCTCCTTAATATCCATCACCCATTCCCCACCTACCCACCTCCTTCCATGAATACTCAGTTTGTTCGCTATGGTTTATTTTCCTTTCTCTCTCTTTTTTTTTTCTTCTCTTCTTTTCCCCCTCCCATATGCTCATCTATTTTGTTTCTTACATTGCACATATGAATAAAATCATATGGTATTTCTTCTAGATTATCATGATACACTCTAGCTCCATCCACATCATTGCAAATGGCAAGATTTCATTCTTTTTGATGACTAATATTCCATTGTGTGTGTGTGTGTGTGTGTGTGTGTGTGTGTGTGTGTGTACAGTCACATCTTCTTTGTCCTGAAAGACTCCACCAGAAAATTGCTAGAACTAATATATGAATTCATCAAAGTTGCAGGATATAAAATCAAGGTACAGAAATCTATTATATTTCTATACATCAATAATGAAGCAGCAGAAAAAGAAATCAAGAAATTGATCTCATTTACAATTGCCCTAAAAACTATAGGATACCTAGGAATAAACCTAACCAAAGAGGTAAAAGAGCCATACTTGGAAAACTTGAGAAGGAAATAGTGGAAAACACAAAGAAATGGAAAACTTTTTTTTTTTTTTTTAAATGCCTGACGCCTATGGGCTGCTCTAAGCTCCTAGATTTTGTTGACTTCACTTGCTACTTGGTCTCCTTCAAGCCAGCAGCATACCAAATCATTCTCGTGGTTTAAATCTCTAACTTCTCTTCTACCACCACCCAGAAAAAAACTGTTTTAAGTGGCTGGAATGATAACATCAGATCCATTCAGATAATCTCACTTTCTTAAACTCATTTTGTTGTATAATACAATCAATCAGAGATGTAGGAGCTATCCCATTGGATCTATAGCCCCATGGATTATATGGGCTGTGTATATGATGGGTGGGAAATTTTAGGAGACATTTGCAGGAATGAAATAAGGGGTAATGCCTCGAATGGAATCAGGAGTTTTGAGTCTTTGGCCAGTAGTTACTTACCTGCAGGATCTACTTCCTTTAGAAAGAAAACCTATGGACAGAGCAATATGACAACCTTATCTAAATCAAATGATCTATTTTTTTAAATTAACTTATTTTGTGTTTTAAAAAAGTCGTTCTTCTTAGAATGGTTATTAAATGTCACAGTAAATTTTAACACTGTGGACAAATGGCCCAAGTAGAATGTAACCTATGGAACCAGGCTATTTCTATCACAGATTTGACAGCCTTTCTGAAAAAACGGCATCTCTGTGCTTAACTAAATGTCATGTGCTGTCCCTTTAGGCTGTGTTATGATTGTAATTATTCTTAATGGTTGTGTTACTGTTTGATGCCTCTATCAAGTAATGCTAATTGAGTTTCAGCTCATCATTCATACTTTGTTTTTACATTGTTTTTGTGGTGGTGAGTTTCCCCTATAACTAAAATGTAGTCTTGGAAAATATAGACAATAATAGGCTTTGCCAAGATTTTTGGCAGTACCTAATGTAGCACAGTTGCCAACCATATATGTTTTAGACCTTGATACTTATTTCCTCTAGAGGATGAGCAAGTGGAGAAGACAATGAGGATTGGTTTAGTGTGTGGGTGTCCATAACCTGATGATAAAATACTGTAGCAAGCTGTGGGAGGCCAAGTCTTGTCTGACCTTTCTGCAGTTGAACCAACTAATGATTCTTAGTATAAATCCCTTGACTATTTCAATGGGATATTTGAATCATACGCATAGACTATCAGGTCAGCTGCCAATGTGATCTGGAATAATCATCAAGACTGTATTGCTAGCCCGAGTGGGAATGGCAGAAGCCCATGAAAGGGAGTACAGCCAGTGTTAGACCTTATTCTCAGTGCTCCACATGTTAAGCCCTCCCTGGAAAAGACCATGCTTGAAGTTGTTCAGTGCTTTCTGGTGTACATTTATGCATGTTGCTTTTCTGTCTGGACTTTTCTTTTTCTTATAAAAATGAGTAACTGTGCAGAAGTATAAAGAATGAAATTAACGAACAATCAATAATAAACTATAAGTGATTTAGAGAGCAACAATCCAACAGGAATGTGGGCCATGAATATCTTATGTAATTTCAAGGTCTTTTTGGTTTTGCCTTACATAATTTCACAGCACTTTGTCTCACAACTAGAACTATACACTAAGTGCAACCATTTCCTTATTTTTTTAAAAAATTTTTATTTAGGGGTGCCTGGGTGGCTCAGTTGGTTGGGCGACTGCCTTCGGCTCAGGTCATGATCCCGGAGATTCGGGATCAAGTTCCACATGGGGCTCCCTGCTCGTCAGGAAGCCTGCTTCTCCCTCTCTCACTCCCCCTTGCTTGTGTTCCCTCTCTGGCTGTGTTTCTCTCTGTCAAATAAATAAAATCTTTAAAAATTTTTTTATTTATTTCAGAGAGAGAGAGTGAGAGAGAACATGAGAGGGGAGAAGGTTAGAGGGAGAAGCAGACTCCCCATGGTGCTGGGAGCCCGATATGAGACTCGATCTTGGGACTCTAAGATCATGACCTGAGCTGAAGGCAGAGGCTTAAC
Organism: Spilogale gracilis; assembly: GCA_004023965.1. Taxonomy (NCBI): domain Eukaryota; kingdom Metazoa; phylum Chordata; class Mammalia; order Carnivora; family Mephitidae; genus Spilogale; species Spilogale gracilis. Next base: position 27,475 of record PITA01012598.1, read on the forward strand.
CAACTCAGCCACCCGGGTGCCCACAACTATTTCTTCTTTTTTTTTTTCCCTCAACTATTTCTTTATTATGGATCTGAAATGATAGACAAAGAACTCTGTGATGTGTATTTCTTTCTCACCATTAAATCTACCCCATTAACTAGTGTCTGTAATAGCAAATGATGAACAGATACTGTTCAAAAACTAAAGTTTAAGAGATGAATAGCTAATCATATATAACAAGGAAAGATCACATGTGAACTATGAAATGCAAACTAAAATACAAATGTATTTACTGCATTTGTAAAGGTAAAAAAAAAAAGTAAGCCCGAATATGTGATAGGGCTGTAGTTTAAAAAACAAAACAAAACACATTCTCATTCCCTTTGGATCCATTTGAAATAATCTGAGCATAATTAGGTGATAAGTACCTAATCAGTACCACTGATGAACAAAAACATCTTTTGGCAAGAAATATCTATACTACAAAACACTATAAAGAGCAATCTGGCAACTTTGTATCAACAGAACAATAGTTGTATCAGAGATTCACTAATGTAATTTTAGATTTTTCCCCATTAATAGTCACTGAGGATATGAATATTCCTGTTATAAGCCCCAAACATAGAAAACAACCATAAAATCAAATGAAAAGAGAATAGTTATATTATTATATACCCATGTGATGAAATGCTTTAGGCTTATTTGAAGAATAAGTACTTGGGAGATTGTTCAAGGTATGTTTAGCAGATAAATAAGTGGATCCCAACATTCCTGATTATATATAATGTATGTGTATGAAAGGAAAGACAAATAACCCAGTTTTCTTTCATGAAGATGAAAGATGATTTTTTTAAAGGTGACTTTTCTTTTTAGACAGTTCTGTATTTACAGAAAAACTGAAGATACTTCAGCAGCACTACAGACCACCACCCCTAACTCAATTTCTACTATTACAATTTTACACAAGTGTGATGGGTTTGTGGAGAATAAGTTAACCAGTATTAGGATACTATTAATAGCTATAGTCTCTACTTGATTTAGATTTCTTTAGGTTTTATGCACCTTTAGATAATTTTATAGTATACTTTATTTACATTCTTCTGCGTTTTTCATAACTTCTGAAACATGCTTTTGGATTCCAATGATGGCAAAGTAACTTTGTGAAACTAATCCTCCTAGTTATGACCATAAGTTTACAACATAGATTTAAAATAGAACTGTTTGTAGGCTAATTCCTCTCCTGTACCAATGTGGGGCAAGAATCCAAGCAATACAGGAAAGTAACAGTTAGGAGCTGAAAACACTGAGCAGAGTCAGCAGCTGCAAAATCCTACTACATTAGAGGGACTTAGAGAAATACACCTGCCATATTAAAATCTAAAACTAAGTCACAGAAGATGAAAGTGATCTACTGGTGATTTAATTGCATACTAGATCATAATTCAATACTTGAAGGAGACTCTAATAGAATACAGATTGTCTATACCAAATACAAATTGATCGTACATACACTGTCATGATAAAGTCACTAGAGAGAGACACAGTAATGACTGACAGGCTGCAAGTAATATATGAAAAATATGGTAAATGTAAAACACAGCAATAGGTGGACATAATGGGTAAATGAATCAGAAATTTAAAAATATAGGAAAACTGTTAGAGTAAAATAGAAAGTCTAGAACTGAAATACTCAGTACTTCAAATCAAGAAATTCAGACTATGATATTGAGTGTATTGAACGCAATAGAAGAATCAGTGGACTTGAAAGTGAATCAAAAGAAATTATACAAATTGAGGCACAGAATGAAATATATACAAGCAATGGAAGATGCGTGTCTCTGTTAGGATCAGAAGAAACAGACAAAATGTAAGGGTGTTACAAGAGATAAAGTGTGTCATTGTATAATGAAAAAAGGATCAGTTTATTCAGAATATATGATCTAATAATAGTTTCACAATAGAAGGGATGAAAGTTGACATAACTAAGAAAATAAATAGAGAAATCTAAAATTATGCTTGGAGACTTTAATTTCCTCCCCTTTGTAATTGATAGAACAGGGAAGGAGGAAAATGAATCAGGATATAGAAGATTTGAATAGGACTATCACCCAACTTCATCTAATAGGAGTAGATTAAATACTATATCCCCCCCCCATTTTTTTCCAAGTGCACATGGCCCCTTTCAGCTAGATAGACCATATGCTGAGCTATAAAATAAATCTTTTTTTATGTTTTTAATTGATGTATAGTTGACATACACTGTTATATAAGTTTCACATGTACAGCATAATGATTAAAAAATCATAGAGATATATATAGCTTTTCAAACTAGTGTTTTTGTTTTCTTTGTTTTAATACTCAGTAGAGGAATTACCAGACTGTGTGATAATTGTATTTTTTATTCTTTTAGGTTTCCATACTCTTTTCCATAGTGGCTGTTCCAATTTACATTCCCCTCAACTGCTCATGTGGATTCCCTTTTGTTCATGACCTTGCCAACACTTGTTATTTCCTATCTTTCTGATACTAGCCACTCTGATTGGTGATATCTTATGGTTCTTATGGACATTTCCCTGATGATTCATGAGGTTGGGCAGCTTTGGGAATGTCTGCTCGCTGTGCTGGAGAGCAGAAGTGGACACAGACCAGTTCCAGGATGCTCTGTTTATTAAAATAAATCCTAATAAATTTGAAACACTACAGTCATAAAAGTTTTAATATCAACAGTTCACTTTTATTAGAAATTAGTAAAAGGGAGACCTTCATTTGAAAAATACCAAAATACTTTGAAATGAAGGAACACACTTTAAAAAAAGGATCAGGAAATCACAGTGTAACTAGAAAATATTTTTAACTGATAATGAAAAAAAACTTCTCAACTTATGGGATACATGTTATGGAATCATAAAGGGGAAATTTATAATAGCTTTAAATATTTATCTAAAAAAGAAGATAAATTTCTTGAGACTAAGAGAAGTACTTTAAACAAAGTCAGATTATATCAAAGGAAGGAAACAATAAGAAAAACTAATAGCAACAAAAGTTATTTTACTGAAATGTTGATAAAACTGATAATAGCAAGGCTAAAAAAATGATTGAGGAATAATAATTAAAAAAAAACCCAGATCATCAAACATCAAAGATTAAAGGATCTCAGTATTCTATTATATTGAAACAGTGATGAGGAGATATTTTCATCAACTTTATCCCAATAATTTTAAAAACCTAGGTCATATGTACAAATTCCATGAAAATATAATTTCTACAAATAGTAGAGGAAGGGACGGAATATCAAAAATCCATTTGTTTCTCAAATTTAATCTGTAATTAAAATTTTTCCACAAAATAACCTGCAGGACCAAATGCATTCTCTGGTAGACTCAAATATTTAAAGAAAATGCCAAACACACATAAACTTGTCTGTGAAATAAAGAGACTATTTCCCAACTTGTTTTATTAAGTAAGCACAACATTAATACCAAAGTCAGGTAAGGACACCAAAGAAATTAAAATTACAGACTCATACTTTTTGAACTTGTACATAATAATCCATAGCAACATATTTGGAGTTGAATCCAGCAATATTTTTTTTAAATGTTCAGGTACTAGAATATGGTGAAGGTTATCCAAAGAATGCAAGATTGATTTGATATTTGATAATCAGGGCAAAAAATGTATTTTTGATGTCATATGTACTGGCAATGTTGGACATTTTCTCACTGAAGTCAGGAATAAGACAAAGATGACTTCTTGAAGGACTTTTACCTAACATTGTAGTATAAGACAATACACACGCACCTGTACCCTGTGTGTATTATATGCAAAGTGCTTAACATCATGGGTCCTAAGGATAATGCTAGGTAAGATAGGAGTGAGAACATTTTATGGATGACTCAAAGTTCTGAGTGGGCATTTTTCACATACAGTCTCTATAAGATAAGTTCGGTCACTCTTATGACAACTTTGTTCAGTTTATGAAATCTAAATGGAAAACTTTCTTCATCCTTGAAAATTGGAAGATGTTCTGATCTAAGATTTTTCTCTGCAATAAACTTTATGTATTTTTCACAATGAAAGAGGTACACCATTTCAATGCTTCTGGTCAGAAGCATTGAATGACTTCTTGGAGCTTTGTTAGGGAAGTGTCCAAAGATAGTTTATTTTCTTTCAAGCAATATATAAGTAAATAGGTCAACAGTGACTGCTATTAACCTCTTCGTAACAGAAAGCGAAAAGCTATTATAAGTTTCTGCAGCAGTGCAGATAAAGAATTGGGGAAACATATCTCCTAAATTCCAAATTTATTGGGTAGGACATATTGAACACAACAGAATCAAAGTAGCAATACTAAGCAGAACTCAATGGAACATGCTTGGAAGACTTGTCCATGACCTTGGCTTTCTTATGGGGGCACATAGTTATTGATTCAGTAAAAATCTTGCCCAGGACAAGGGAGACATGGAATTACGTTCCCACTTAGAAAGCACTTAAAAAAAAAAAAAAACTCACAGCATTAATAAGGCCATAAGCTCATTCAAAGAAAGAAAGCAAAACTGATGCTCAGTTGTCTCTGAACAACTTTTGGTCTTCAGCTTTTCAATAAAGCAGTTGAAACCAAGGTAAACTCAGCAATTTACTTAGCATTTCTAGAGAAACATTTAAGAGTTCTTGGAAATGCTACATGTGTGAAAAATCACTAATTGCTTTTCCTAAGTAGACAAGCTTTTTTTTTTTTTCTTTTGATCACTGCTTATATCTCTAAATCCAGTTTTATGCTGTGCGATAAAATAAGGTTACCTTGCCTCTTCTGGCGCTCCCTTAAAGCTTTGAAGGAAAAAAACCCATAGTTTTCTATATTATTTACTTGGTTTTATTTACTTATGATTTATGTATGTATGTATGTATGTTAGTCACCATACAGTAGTACATCATTAGTTTTTGATTTAGGGTTCCATTAATTGTTTATGTATAACATCAAGTGCTCTCAGCAATCCATGCACCTTAATACCCATCCCTAGGCTCATCTCTCCCTCCATTCCCTCTTCTCTAAAATCCTCAGTTTGTTTCTTGGAGTCCACAGTTTCTCACAGTTCATCTCCTTCTTTGATCTCTCCCTCTTCGCTTTTCCTTTCCTTCTCTTACTGTCCTCCATATTACTCCATATGCTCCACAAGTGAGTGAAACCATATGATAATTGACTTTCTCTGCTTGACTTACTTCACTCAGCATAATCCCCTCCAGTCCCATCCACGTTGATACAAAAGTTGGGTATTCATCCTTTCTGATGGAGGTGTAATATTCCGTTGTATATATGGACAACATCTTCTTTATCCATTTGTCTGTTGAAGGGCACCTTGGCTCTTTCCATGGTTTGGCTATTGTGGACATTGCTACTATGAACATTGGGGTACATATGGCCCTTCTTTTCACTACACCTGTATCTTTTGGTTAAATATGCAGTAGTGCAATTGTACTCATGCTTACTTAGAATTGCAGCTTTCAGTTTCTTGTGTTGCCTTTAGTTTTTATTAATTTTGTAAACTTGTGGGAAACGTTAGCCTGTCAACAAAATTAGGGGCTGAGATAGTACACTGTGTGAACTGTAGTCTCATTGTAATTTCCTTACTTGAGATTTAACAGTGAACCTTCAGGTCATTTTCAAATGTGTTCTTAAAAATTTAATTTCCTTTACTTGTGATAACAGCATAAAACTAAGATACGCAGTTAAGTAAGGGCATTGTATTAGTACATTTTATATTTTGTTCTTTGCAGGTACTTTGAGGTACTTTGCAGGGTTGTGAAATGTGCTCAGCTTGAGTGCAGCCTGAGGACTAAAGTAGACAGGAAAAGCAGTGGTTTCTCAGGGGTAGCAGAGTGATAAAATCCTGGACTGAGCCTGAGTTTAGTGATGGTTTTAATGTTTTTGTTTCTGCGGCACAAAAATCCGTTGCCACTATGGTAGATAGATACATTCTGGCTAAAACTGACACATATATTTTAATCCAGAAATAGGCCAGTACAATCAATTTTATGTAATCAGTGAATTATCCTGTGTACTTTGAACTGCAGAACAAAAGCATTCTGTGTGTAAATGTGCCAGCGTTACCTTTGAACCTGCAATTAACAAAACAAGTAAAATGTTTTTCTGAATGTTTCTGGAATCCATAATAGTCATTTTTGAATCATTGATCATGCTATTAATAGGTTTCTTGAATTAAAAATTAAGTTTCTTCCCCTTGCCTTTGGAAAAAAAACATTTCAGCAGCGTGGTCAAGGTAACTGATGATCATTGGCTCTTCACAAGATTCTTCTTCGTACCTGTTTTTTAAGAGTACAAGGAGTTAGGCCCCTGAAACATGTGGAAGAAGAATTAAGGCAATACAACCTGCCTTGTCCTTTATGTCCTTGAATCAAGGACTGCTTAGCAACAAACTTGAAACCGTGTTTTGGTTTTGGTTTTGTTTTGTCTAGTGATCACCTGTCTTTGGTTCCACTTTTAAATCACGTTATCCTTCAGATTATTGCATTTTCTCAATGAACTCGAAGCTCACCTATCTCTGTAATATACATTAGATGACAGAAGCATAGGTAAAGCACTTAACACCTTCTCTGGGCTGGATACCACGTGCTCTGTAAGAGCACTGGAAGTCTAATTTCCTGATAGTATATGTGACCCAGTGGTAGATATTTGATAGCTAATATCAAATATAGCTTTGATATATAAGCCTATCGGCTTTACCTGATAGGTATTCCCAGCATTGTACTCAGATTCTTTGTTGACTCAGGTCCAGAAAGAAAACTCCTAGCAGGTAAGAAATTTCTGTTGCCTGTATCTGAAGACAAACTCAGAATTGGTTGTACTGTAGAGTGTAAAACAAGTAAGATGAATATATTCATATTACATGTGTCTGCAGTGGGAAGGTTTAGGGGAGATGCTTGTGAGTGACAATGTGGCTGCTAGATACACTTCAGGTTGGTGAATTACTTGGAAGCCCAGTTTCAGGTGGACCTCTGTATGAGCTGGATACATTTAACCTAAAGGAACAAAGACTTCAGAGTCTTCTGTCTCTTTCCAAATGAATGAAAGATTGCACACTGAAAGAAAGGTTGGACTTACTTTGTTTTGCTTTAGAAGCTAGAAGCATACCCAGGGGTGGCAGGCTTTTGGATGCTGAGTTTAGCTTAATTTAATATTTTAAAAAATTCTACATAATGAGAGGTAGACTCTAAGCCTGCCTGGACAAGCAATGAGTCTCTGTCATTGACCAGTCTGCCAGGGATGTTGGCAAGGAGACTGCTCATCTGGCAGACATTTGTATGTCACTTTTCAAGTTCATTCCAACCCTGGCTCTGCGAAATTTACCCTTGGATTTGACAGCACTATCCTTTCTCTGATCTCTCATTTTCCTTTGGTTTACTATAGGATAAGACACAGAGACAGGAGAAAAGAGTCTAAATCTACATCTTAGTTACTAGGGCATGAATTTATTAATTAACTCATACAAACATTTTTATCATGCGATTCCTTTGCAGCTTCTGGGACCATTTCATTACCATAATGCCCAGATTCTCAAACCACATATTCATGTGGCTCCAATTTAATTCTTTTCTTTGGCCATGTGTATTGGCTTTCACTCTCCTTCAGTCAGCCTTACTTAATGTAGCAATTAGTCATCTGAGAGTGTGGAGTTAGAACTTCTGTTTCCCTTTATGTAAAAAGAAAAATTGCTTTTTAAATGAAGCAGATGATGTTTGGCTTCTTAGAAGTCTCACCAGTGCCTACAAATTCAAGGCAAGGGTTAAAAGTGGCTTATTTAAGGCCCAGAGTCAAATGGGCCAAAGAAAAAGGAATGCACAGTTTCTCATATGCATTCTTAATCCAGAACTTTTCAAAATAGGCTTCCATGGTCAAATAAGTTAGAGAAATATTTGTAACAGACCTACTTACCATGTAGTAAGTATGTACTAAGTGTATGGATTAGGGTTAGAGTTTTATATGCATTTTTCTTCTCTATGAGGTCAAAGTTTTTCTCATTTCTCTTGTTTCATAGAGGAAGAATCTGAGAAATAGAAAAGTCTAGTCAATTGTTGCTACCTCAGTAATAAAGGGTAGTACTAGCCAGAAATAAAGTGAAACACATAATCCCATGTCTCCACTACTCAGATATCTAATTATACATTTGTGTTTTATTAATCTTTGTAAGGGAAAGAATGTTATCAACTTTATTCCAAAGGTATGTGATCCCAGTTGGACTCGGTGAGCGACTAGCTTTTTTTTTTTTTTTTCCCCAGTAAACCACCTTTGATTATCTTTCAGTTGTATCACTAAAAACCTTTATCTTTTCGATTAAAAACCATTTCAGTAGAGGAAAAAGTTTTAAGTAGAAGAAGCTCCATTGTGATCTAAAATACTGTTGTAAAATACTGGTGAAGATAATTTCTTACTACTGCAAGTTATCAAACAGGACAGCCTTTATAAGGGAAAGAGCACTTTGTTGAAAGTGAAGTTTTGCATGAGTGGTCATGAATGATTATTATTAGGAGATGAGTTTAAGGGTGATTTGTTACACAGCAATAGCAAATCAATACAGAGAATGTATGTATGAGTTTTGTAGGAGTTGGTAATAAAAGGGTGACAGATATGATCTTCATGGATGTTACCTGAGTGAAAACTTTGTTGACTATTCCAAATTTGCTTCTGGAGAAAGAGTTAACAGTGTGAAATTGCATGGTGATGTGGCCATACATTGCAGGGACAAGAGCTAGCTTTGCAGTTTCTGGGCTGCTGAGAGATGGGGAAAATTGATCCCACCCATTTTTTTCTTAGGTCCAAAGTTGTGCTCTAGAAATAGGTGAGCTTGTAGGCTACTGGAGATCACCACAATATGGATAAAAATGAGCTGCATCTGAGGATTGCATCATCATGCCTCCATGATGGAGATTAAGTTGAAGCTCCCAGGGGTTGAAAAATGTGCCTGAGAGCTGCTTGGGATTTAGTAGCCCTGCAGACAGTGATCTTAATAAGCCAAGGGGAGGGGAACAACGATCTCACTGCCATATACATAGGTAGGGAAACAGCAGTGACAGACACAGAACATGACCAGCAACTTAACTATGGACTGCTTCTCCTTCCCTGCTACAAACCAGAGAGACAAGCCAAGGAAACAGAGAGGGAATCTATAAGAATCCTACCACATTCACCTTTATGTCAGTCCGAGTTCTATGAGCTAATGTGTGAGCAAGCTATTGATGGCTGGATGAGGAGGGCTTTGCACCTAACAAAAAATTAAAATATTACCTGTACTAAACTGTCTTAATAATTGAAAGTACCCCAGAAGTGATGAAAGTGCTTGTAATTACTGTTAATGAAGCTTATCATGCAAAGGTAAAAAGAACTTTACCTAAGCACCATTAGTAGCAATTACAGAAAAATAAAAATGTTTTGTATTTGTTTCAATACACATTGATTTCTCAGGCAAACTGATGGATGAATTTTGATCAAATATATTCAGTTGTCATAAATAAATCTCTACTTGAAATTGCTGAGCACGGTTTTGGGGTTTTGGCCAAATGGTCTGGTTCCTTTCTTTAAAAAATACTACCAGTTTGGAAAGAGCTGAGTCATGTTACATCAGTCATGCTGAGAGAGGCTCAGTTACCTAATTAAGAAGGGCTGAGGGATATAGTGTTATTATTTGTTGTGAGGGAAGAGACTACTTCATCCTAACCAAGGGCCAAACTGTGAGGCCAAAGAATGTTCCAGAGGAGGCAACAGCTTCTAGAACAGTATCTGAACTAAATGCCTTGAGCGGAGGGGAAACTTCCATGGAGGTGGAAATGGTGGAGTTAATTAGTACTTGCCAAAGCGCTAAACTGAAACTGGTTGTTATCGATGGATTTGTTTAACATTTCAGAGTAAATTGCAGTTACATGGGTAAAATCTGTACAAAGGCCTGAGAGGACTCACAAGGTCATGGGTGTCGCTATCAGGTAAAGCTGCGGCTTTGGGTGTATTTGAAATTATTGTTAATAGTATAAGGTAGAGCAACTGTGGTTGTTTAAAGACGTGTGGTTTCTTACTAATAAATATCACTGTGGATTCGAAGTGTGGAATGACAGCTATGACAATAACTGGCACTGGGAGCAGACAGAAGATGCAAAGCACAGCCTTGAATGAACTGGAAGGGTGGGTGTGGGAAGCAAGTGGGGCCAGTACACGCTGAAAATCAAAAGCATTTGCTGAGAGAATAATAGCACAATTAGGAACTAATGGGGCCTTGAAGTTCTATGTGACTTCAACATTGTTTTCCATTCTTCTGGTTTGGAAAACATTTTTATGGGTAGATTTTAAGTGAACAATGAGACCATTAAAGTTGTAATGTAGTTTTAAGGAAAAGGACACATTTTGGCCTTATATTTTCTATCCATCTCAAAGTGCAAGAAGGTACAATTTAGCAAACACCCACAAAACTTCGAAGCTGGCCCTTTACAATACTCCTTTTCATTGGATATTATTCTTCTTCTCAAGAGCTTTTCAGTCTTCTCTATCAAAAGCTCACTTATAGGTAAAGGGCTTGTAAAATGAGAAATATGGTGTGAGTCCTCAAACTTTGACTTTATTGTAGCATCAATAGTCAGTAAATGTGATCACAGAATTATGCAGCCCACACCACCAAAATTGGGCGTAAAGACATAAAATAGGACTGGCACTTGTGTCTAAACCTCCACATTGTGTATAGATTTTTTCCTAAAGAAAAGTGTTATTGTAACTGAAACTTGATGTCTGTGTTTTGCTATAATAGTTAGAAAGGCTTTAATTTGTGTTCCAACATGTGGCTATCTCCCTAGGGCTTCCTTAGTTAAGAACTACATTTTCTGAACCTTGAAAATGCATGGTTACAAAGATATTTGTAAGTATGTCAGTAAAATGATGCAACACCTCAAGCAAGTTAGGAAAGAAAAAACATGAACTAAAGGATAAGTTTATTCTGTGCCTGAGGAAAGCATTATTTTAAATCCTCTTACATTAAGTTTTTTAGATAGCTGATACTCTAATATATAAACTCTATGCCAGCTAATCTAAGGAAATCTAGTGACTATAGAGGCAAAACAAAGTAATGATAGGTCCATATTCTCCATTTGTCAACATTTAAAAGAGATTGTGTGGTATGAGACACATCGGGTGTGCCATAGTTGGAAAACCAAGAACACTGACAATAATAAGTTGTGTAATCTTAGATAAGTTAACCAATCTAACTTTGTTTTCTCATATATGAAATAGCACACATTACAAAGTTGTTTGGACTCTTAAATAAGCTCATGGGACAGTATGACTGATGTTATTACCAAAAGCTTTTCTTGGTGAAAGTGCCACCCCTTTCAAGGTCAAGTGGTATTTCTTCCTTGACTACACTGGATTCCCTGTAGGTCTGTTTCACCTATAGTGTCTTACAGATGTTCCTGAGAGGACTGAGGCCCAGTCTGTGAACTCAAAGAGGTTAGGTTGATTATAGGGATAGTACTTATACACAGGAAAATAGACCCTGGGAGCGAGAGGATTCTAGCCAGTTCCCCATGGATCATAAAACAATAGGAATTCCAAGTGAGCTCATAGGAACTGTGCTGTTGAATGAAGCTTCATAAGTAGAGCAGCCTTAGGTTAGATGGTGAAAGGCTTCTCTAAGCACAGAAAATTGAAGGGAAATACAGGTATATTAGTTGGTTGCATTGCAATAACAGAAAACCAAAAATGTAAGAGAAATTTGTTTTCTACTGGAGACTGAAAGTCCAGTCCAAGATTGAGGTGTCAACAGGGTTAACTTTTTCGTGAGGCCTCTCTTGTGGGTGTGCAGAGAGCTGCCTTCCTACTGTGCCCTTACATGGCTATTCCAGTGTGCTTGCCTCTTCCTCTTCTTTTAAGGACAACAGTATGTTTGGATGAGGGTGCCACATTATGACCTCATTTAACGTTAATTACTTCCTTAAAAACCCTATCTCCAAATAAAGTAACATTGGGAGTGAGGACTTGAACTTACTTGACAATTTCACGGGTGAAAAATCCAGTCCATTACAACTATACAATACTGGAAGGATGAATTAGGACAATATTGTCAAAGAACTTGCTGAGGCAGTATTTCTCATTCAGTTTTTATTGACTAACCATTCATAAATGGTGATAATTACATATGTAATTCTTACTGCTGGATGATTCTTGGCAGATTAGCTGACTCTCCACCCCTTCTCCTTTCTCTCTCTCTGTTTATCTTCAAACAAACAAAACATAAGGAATGATCTTGTAGAGATAAACTTGATGCTGCTTGAATTTATTTAAACTTACTGATGGGTACAGAATATTTAATCAGTGTTTATAGCTATCTCTTTCCTGACACGGTAAGGAAGATTACATATTCTTTGAGTTGAGTTTCTTGACCTCATGCTATGATTTTGGAAGGAGAGAATAACTAAAAAGCTCTCAGGAAGACTATAGGAGATGGTTGTTGGCCATCACATATAGCTAGCTACTAACCACTATCTGAGAGGCAGACACTCTCCTGATAGGTCTCTGTGACTGACTTCTAGTTAATGAAATTCAGTCACAAGTAATAAATGGTATATGAGGGCACCTAAGTGGCTCAGTTGATTGAGCGACTGCTTTCCACTCAGGTCACCATCCTGGAGTCCCAGTATTGAGTCTTGTATGGGGCTCCCTGCTCAGCAGGGAGTCGCTTCTCCCTCTGACTCTCTTCTCTCTCGTGCTCGTGCTCTCTCTCTCATGCTCTCCCTCTATCTCTTAAATAAATAAATCTTAAAAAACAAACAAAACAATACTTTAGGCCTGGCCATAAAAAACTCTGGTGCCAACCAGACTAATGCTCATTAAAAGGCAAAACTAATGCATAGAGTCAGAAGTCCAGGCTGAGGTTGCCTTTGGGTCAGAGGGAAGAGGTAGTAATTGGAAACAGACACAAAAAGCTTCTTGAGTTATTCTTCAATGTGAATGGTGGTTATAGGGTTATATGGGTGATAGTTTACCTGTGCTTTACAAAGTTATCTCTTTTTATATTTCAGTGGGAAAAAAAGCTTAAAATTTAAATTGAAAAAAAAATACCCTTGTATCAAGGCTTTTTTCCTATACTCTCTTTCTCTTTTGGAGGGCTAGGATAAAAAGGATGTTTAGGGCCACCTTAATTTAAGAAGTATATGTTGAAGATGGCAGAGCCTTCACTACCTTGGGTCTCTGAAACTGTCACACCTACCTCTCCCCTCTACCATATAATATATTTGAACTTTTTTTTTTTAAATTTCTGTGTCTTTGTTAGAGTCACTAGCCTTACCTTAATACATTTTTCATCAGTTCTCCCTCTTCTGCTTTCCATAGTATTCTCATTTTTCCATCTAAATTTATATCCTCATTTTTGGTCATTGGATTCCCTAGAATTCACCCTACCACTATTTCTAATGAAGGGTGTTCATTACTTTAAGCTAATTCACATATCCTGTCCCATTGCCGACTGTGAAAGACTGAGCATAAAACTCAATGCAATGAGTATAAATAATTTTCTGGGAGTTCCCTGAACCTAAATGTCTTAAATTCTTAGAAGAGCTGTAAGAAGAGACTTTATAACACTGGTGTCAGTGATCTGATGATTTGGGTCTTTGGGTATATACAACAACCTACCTTCAGGATCCTCCTAAGGGTGGATCTTCACCCCCTAAGGGTGAAGCTGACACAGAAAAAGTCAAATCCAGAAATAAATCTGGCAGTTTCGTTTGAGCTGTGCCTGAAATACAGGAGAGACTTTTTGTTTTCATAGTCAAGAAGTCCTCCAGGTTGATACATACATTGATGAATTTGACTGAATGTTATTTATTCATTCATAAATATGTATTAAGTATCTCTACATAACATCCTTGGACCTCAGCGGCTTCATCCATAAAATTGGGTTATCCAAGGGCTAAGGATTAACCCAGAATATACCTTGTGGTCCTTCTAAATTAGCTATCAGTTTTTAATTTCAACTGCCTGTATACACCATGACTTTAAAAAAGAAATTACTTCAGTAAGCATTTATTATACCAAGTTTATGCTCCCGGTTTCCATTTTGCTTTTTGAAACCCAAGCCTTTTACATCCACTTTATCCCAACATCTCTTTCCTATAGAAAGTACACACCAGTAATTTCACATTAAATTTCCATCACGTTGGTATTTTTCTTATGCTATTGGGAAAGTTTTGTAAAACTATGGTTCAAAATGTATAATTTTATCTTCCACATGTTTCCTTCATGCACTTCTACAACAAATTAAGGTGTATGCTTGGTGATTGTTGTGTGATTGGTAGAAAGTTAATTCTTTTAAGATAATTATCTCATGCCCTCACAAAGTTCCAAGGTTCATCCACTTTGGGTGAACTGTAGAATTAGGAAAAAAAATTCAGTACTGTTAAAGTGTCACAAAGGTTGCCTTCTTCACTTAAGAGTGATTTCTAAAAATAGGACTTTAGATTTATTCTGTCAAGTTCTCTGAATGAAGGAAGACAATAGCGTGATGCAATGAAGAGAAATCAGGAGACTGGTCTCTTTCTAAATTTAGGAATAAAACAAAACACAACCAAATCCCAATTCCTCATATGAGTGCTGTTGTTTTTCAGTGATAAGAATATCAATATGGTATTACCTTGTTTACCATGAAACTGTCCTTAAGTCCATGGCAGAGCCTTAATCTTGGGTATTGGCACATACAAGTAGAAAACGATATAATAAATCATGTGGTGTTTTCCCACCTTGGGGCAGATACTCTGCTCATGACACTTCGCTATAGTCTCTTCTTGGAGAGTCACTGAATCCATCAGATGACTAGTACTAAGCTTTCTGAAGGCCAAGAGCTAGCTCTTTATCTCAGAGATGCTGAGTTCACTTTGAAAATTTCTATATATTTTGCAAGTATCCCTATTTAAAAAACAAACAAAACCTATTCTCCTTAATGGCTCTGTCCATAGTCAGCACTGCTCAAAATCCCTTCAAAACCTGTTCATTCTATAAGCTTAATTGCCTCCATTGAAGGACTTTGAATTTCTTTTGGCCATCTTTATTTTTCCTAAACCCTTAGGAGAGATTCAGGACCATTATTCCCAAATGACATTTTTGAACTATACAAATACATAAGTATTTCTTTTACTCCTGTTCACAAAAGAGAAAAAAAATTACATGATTGGAATTGTTCTTTTTATGCTAATTTGAACACAAACTCTTTGGAATGAATTTATCAGCCCCTGAACACTCACTGTGGGCTACCGCAGGCCAGTCCTATAAATGACATGTTGCAGCCCAATGAGTAAATATATTTCGAAATGAAAAGGGAAGTATTTTAATAATTTTTCTTACTTTACTCAGATGTTCTGTAGTGGGTAACTAAATTCACTCATATCTTTTTTTTTTTTTTAAAGATTTTATTTATTTATTTGACAGAGAGAAACACAGCCAGAGAGGGAACACAAGCAGGGGGAGTGAGAGAGGGAGAAGCAGGCTTCCCGCTGAGCAGGGTGCCTGATGTGGGGCTCGATCCCAGGTCTCCAGGATCATGACCTGAGCCGAGGGCAGTCGCTTAACCAACTGAGCCACCCAGGCGCCCCTTTACTCATATCTTAATATGGAAAAAGATCCACTGAAATTAAAATATCTTATTACAGAATAAAATGAACAAAAGCAAATATTAAAACTGTGATTGATGTGTCAGCCTGAATCTGGTCGGGTAAAGCAAGAGATTAATAGGTGTCGATGCTGAGAAAAAAAGCTGAGACAATGATTGTTGCATTGACTTGTTTATAGGGTATAGGCTGATATTTAAAGGATTTGAGGCCATTTTAAAAAGCAAGATGTTTACTCTTTTACCCAGCAACAGCCTGGGAAATTTAACTGAAAACAGCTGATGAAGTGATCATGCCAGATCTCAGTATAAATGTCAACAGAGAAAAGAGAGCTGTTTGTTGGTATGCTTGTTTGTTTTGTTGAGAAAGAGAGATTTGACTTCAAGAAAGGAAACTGCCTTCAAGAAAGAGCTAGCGAAATGGTTTTTCTCTTGAAAGTTTCAGGGGATTAGCCTGGAAACTCTGATAAACAAAAAAGTAAGAAAATAGTTTAATTTGGGATACGGTGTTTTGATACAATAAATAGGACAATTTAGTGATAATATCATTGAGAGATTAGAATGTTAATTTTTAAGTACCCAGGCTAACCCACAAATTAAAAGCAGAATTTTTGCCATCATGTTCAATGGCAAAAGCTATTCAAATGGTACATCGCCCATTTGAATAGCTTTTATGTGCAAGTGCCTGTATTAAATTCTATGGAAACAAAATGGAAAGGAGATACACGTAGACTTCCAAGAATCCTCTGTAAAGAGGGAGGACATCAAAATGGTATTACATTTTTTTAAAGATTTTATTTATTTATTTGACAGAGAGAGAGATCACAAGTAGGCAGAGAGGCAGGCAGAGAGAGAGGGGGAAGCAGGTTCCCTGCTGAGCAGAGAGCCTGACATGGGCCTCGATCCCAGGACCCTGGGATCATGACCTGAGCTGAAGGCAGAGGCTTTAACCCACTGAGCCACCCAGGCGCCCTAAAGTGGTATTACATTTTTAATTAAAGTCACTGGAAACTCAAAAAAAATAAAATAGATACCTACTTTAAGTTCTGAGATGAAATGATTTAGCTATCCAAGATGACCCAGAAATGGGGCACAACTCCTGGTATTTGAATCAGTTTGGCCGAGGTCATGTTGCCTATCATCTGAGGCCATGTTGTAAGTAGTCTTGCAATTTCTGCCTTGATTCCTTAAAATAACAAGCCTGGGTGAAGCTTGGCAGCCACATTATGACTACCCCAGGGTGCTCCCACAAGGAAGCTCAAGTTAGCCATGTGAAAAGGAAACATAAAAAAGAGACCAGTGATGAACATCTTGAAGCCATTGCAACTATCCAAGTCCAACCACTAGACCTGACGGTGAAGTGGCCACATTGGAGGTTTCAGCCCTAGTAGACGCCAAGTGGAGAACCAAGACTCTAGCTAAGCCTTTTAAGAAATCTCCAGGTATTTGAGGAAGCAATCATTCTTGTTTGGTTCCTTATTAGTGTCAAGAGTATACCAGAGTAATAAAACTGTTAGAATGTTGAAGGTATTTGCCATGAATGTTTCTGGTGAACTCTCGATCACATTCACAAGATAAACTTCTCTTTGCTAAGAACTGGGTAGGATGTTGAATTGAGTTTGATTTCATCCAAGTAAGGGTCCTCCTACTTTCTTAATCACTCCATGCATTAATTATTCTAATTTGGTGTGCTAATTTGAAACAGTCTGTAAACAACAACAGTACACAACTTGGTGGTGATCTATTATAAATTCACTTCTCAATACTAATAAGGCTTTTGGAGTATTGAACTTCTTTTTATTAGTGCACTTGACCTATTTTATACCGTACTTCTCTGATGTTCACACCAAACTTATCCTAACCTCATATACTGATTATGAGAGAACTTCCACCTTTTCTAAAAGAAATACATTGAATTAGAATTACTGATTCTATGAAAATTTTCTTAATTTCTTTTTATTTGGAGTGAGTGGATAGTGATTTTAAGATTAAAATTTCATAGTGTTATGGCAACATTTCATGTTCAATTTTCTCCTGACATAGTTTTATAATTTTCTATTTTTTCTGTAGTTTAATCTCACCTAAGTGTTCAAATATACTGGCACAAAATTTTTCACTTTTTATAATGAGCTTAGTTCCACCAGAATTTATAGTTATGATCATCTTTACATACTATTTTAAGGTTTTTTCCCCCTTTTCTATGGATCAATCTTGTCAAAGGTTAGTTGATTTAATTATTTCAAAGAACAAAGTTTTGGCTTTATTAGAAAGTCTTTTTGTTTTTTTACTTCATCTATTTTTGCTTTAACTTTTATCATTTATTGTTCTGTTGTATTTGAGTTTATTCTTTTTTCCTGTTTTCTCATTTCCCAAGCTAGATAATTATCTCATTAATTTTTAATTACTAGAAAAGTCTAGCAGTTTTTTCCCAAGTGATGGGTCAGGCACGATGCAATGAGCCATGCTAATTGTTCTGGAGTGATTGGACTAGCTGTGGAAATTCAGCCAAGTGTTTTAGATATTGAGGTGATATTATAGATGTAATTTTAAGAAGTGACTCTGGACACAAGGAGAGGATAATTTGGAAAAGCCAGAAATACATTTAAGAAAGCTGTTTGGTTTATCTAAGCTTCTGAAATAGTCTCCCAAAATAGAAACTTAATATCGATGGTAGCACCAGTGAATATGGAGAAAAGTAAATGGATTCAAGATACATTTGTGACATAAAATTGCTTGAAATTCTTGATAGATTAGGTCAGTCACTGTTAGGCTGTTTCTCAGATGTGGCATCCCCAGTAACAAGAATAGCCTGCTTCTATTGTTGTTACACTACTTGTTGAATAAATGAGTGGAAAGCTGCCGAGTTAGTGATGCTCACTGAGGAAGGTGTTTACCCTTCCTTTATATTTTACTCTGCATAAAGAAGAATGAACTGATGTGTAAAAGAGCAGTATCATTTTAGTGAGTGCCTATATTAATATTATCAATTTTCAAATCATTTTGATTTCAGTATTAGGTTTAATAACAAGTTTTGTGTCTTTTGTCTATTAGAAATGTGGAGCTAAACTTTAGGGATAGTGTATGTCACTGGTATGGATTCATGAAGCCTGAGGATTTTATTCTACAATGTAATATAATGCATATCGTTATCTGATACTGAACACTTTTCATGAACAGTAGAATTCTCAATGAACTGTCATAATTCAAAAAATTTAGTTGTAGAAGTAGCTAGGGGAAGCAGAGAATAGAAAAAGATTCTGTTGATTACTGTAGCTATTTGGAATTTACTTTCTTAAAGCTCTAATTTAATACTTGATATTATAAAACAGGCTATCTATTTTAAAAGTAACTTATATCAAACAAGAATTAGGAAAACTACAAAAAGCCATTAGAGATGTAGAAAGACTGGGAATATTTTGTGTAAAGACTAATGCTTTAATGAACTAATCCTCTTAATATCTTAAAAGTACATTTTAATACAACCTCAGATATTTAATGACATGTTTATTGCAAAAAGAAATCTTAGGTCAGGTTTTTATTTTAGGGATAGCTTGTTTAGCATACTGATTAGGTTACATTAAACTTAAAGGTTTCCTACTCTATAAAGTTGATAGTATAAAATCTGAGTTGGAAAATAATTCCATGTTCTGTGGTTTCTCTTTGTTAGAAAGATTCTAGATAAGAAATGAGTAAAATTTCATACGTTTATTAGAAAATCATTAATGTATTAGTAAAACTTCAACTTTGTTTTTTATTGAGATGTAATTGACATAATATTGTATAAGTTTCAGGTGTACAGTGTGTTGATCTGATACATATATTATTACACTAGCATTTCCTCCATAGTATTAGCTGGGACCTCCATCTATAGCATAATTAGAAATTTTTATGTGTGGCAAGAGCAATTCAGATCTAGTTTCTTCACGACCAAAGTTCTTAATAGAATATGGTTGACTATAACTAGGCTATGTGTTATAACTCCAAAACATATTTTTTTACTAGTTACAAGTTTGTGTCTTTTCCAATATGAATGCCTTTTATGTATTTGTTTGTTGGTTTGTTTGTTTGCTATAGCTAAGTCTTGAAGTACTCTTTTTTTTTTACTTTAAATTTATTTTATTTTTTCTGTGTTCCAAGCTTCATTGCCCATGCCCCACACCCAGTGCTCCATGCAATAGGTGCCCTCAGTACCCACCACCAGGCTCTCCCATCCCCCCACCTCCTCCCTCCAAGTCCCTCAGTTTGTTTCTGTGTCCAAAGTCTCTCATGTTTCGTTTCTCTCCCTGAATTACCCTACTTCCCATTTCCTTGCCTGCTGTACTCTCTTAAGTAAGAATGAGGACCCTTCTGTTGTCCGTGATCTTGGAGGATAGCTTTCTGCCTTTCATTGTTCACTGTGCTTTTTAGCTGTGGGTTTGTAATATAGATCCTTTATTATGTTGGGGATGATGTTCATCCTGTACCCAACCTTGTTGTGGGTTTCTATGGTGAAAAGTTGTGTTTTACCAGATCCTTTTTTTTTTTTTTTGGCATATACGAAGATGATCATGTAACCTTTATCTTTTATTCTGTTGATGCAGTATTGCACATTTATTGATTTGCATGTTGAACCATATTTGCAGACCTGGGGTAAATCCCACCTTCTTGATCATGGTGTACAATACTTTTGGGGAAAAGATTGTAAAAGATTGGCATTAGTTCTTTAAAAATTTGGTAAAATTCACCAGCAAAACCATCTGATCCTAGGCTTTTCTGTGTTGGGCAATTTTGATAATGATCCAAAATTAGTACTTGTTATTAGTCTGTTCAGATGTACTATTTCTTATGATTCAGTCCTGATAGGTATATGATTCTAAGAACTTATCCATTTATTCCAGGTGATATTTCTTATTGATGCATAATTGTTTAGAGTAGTCTTTTATGATCCTGTGGATTGCTGTAATATCAATTGTAGTGTCTCCTCTTTCAGGTTGGATTTTTTTTTACTTGAGTCTTTTTTTCTTAGTCTGGTAAAGATTTGTCAATTTTGTTTGTTGTTTCAAAAATCAGCTGATTGTTTTTGTCTATTGTTTTCCTGTTCTCTCTGTATTTTCACTCTGAACTTTATTTTCCTCATTCTGACAGCTTTGAATTTAGGTTGTTCTTCAAACAACCAAAGTAAATTTATATCTCAAGGATACTTTGCTGCATATAGAATTCTAAGTTGTCAATTATTTTTTTTCAGCAGTTTACAATACCATTCTATTCTCAACTGGCTTTGTTTGTTTGTTTGTTTGTTTGTTTTAACTCTCCCAGTATTCCTCTATAATTCTTACAGTGGGGCTATGGAGAAAAAGTACATCCTTTGCCTCTGGCTACCTTTAAGATTTTCTCTTTGGTGTTAGTTTCCAATAGCTTGATGTTTATGTGTGTGTATGTGGTTTTGTTTGCTTGCTTTTGAATTGGACTTCATAGTCCATGTTGAATCTGTGGTCAGATATATTAGAGGTTTTTCTGGTTAGGTATATTAGAAATGTATTACCTTATCAATTATTACTTCCTTCCTTTTTGTTACCTCCTTCTGGGACTGCAATTACATCTTATATGTGTATTTCCACTCTTGACCTTCTGTCTCATGATCTTTGCTGATGCTTTTGTTTCTCTATGCTACTTTATGGTTTGTTCTGACATAACTTCCATGTCACTAGTTTTCTCTTTAGCTGTTATTAAACTCTTAAACTGGTTTATTAATTATAGTGAAATAATACATTTTCGTTAGGAAATAAAAAATATCCATTTGATTTTTTTTATAGATTCACATTTTCTATTGAAATACTCCATCTAATCTCTATTTATTGCTATTGAATTTAAAATCTGCATCTAATACCTCTAATTACCCAAATTGTCTACAAGTCTTCCTCTTCTCTTTTTTTTTCTTGATATATGGACAATTCTCATCTTTTTACATTTCTAATTTTTTGTTAAATGAAAGCCAGGCATTTTATTTAAAAAAATTGTAGAAAATTTGAGGCTTTAGATAATGTTATATTTTCCAAAGAGCATTTGTATTTTTGCATGAGAGTATTTAGGGAAGGAGAAAATCACTGCAATCCAAGTGTTCAAATCCAGATTTAATTTTTATGTGAGCTAGTGTATATCAATATGCTTTTATTGCTACTACACATCCTTTTGGAAATCTCATCTGACAGCTGTTTAGATAACTTTTCTTTCTTAGTACATCCAGACATCCAATTTTTGTTTGCACTGAACTTGTGTGATTGTTAAATGTTCTGTTGTGAATTTCTAAACATCTCAGGAGCCATTTTAGAATCAGTCTTCTGTCAAAGTTGGAAGGTTAATTCCAACCGTTTGGATTTCCCTTCTTGTCTGGATTTCTAATTCCTTCAAAAGTTGTTTTATACCTTTCATTCACCTTTTCTAGCTCTTTTTGGTGGAAGGGTTGTTCTGACAAAAGCTAATCTATTACAGACAGAAATTGCATCTTATGCTCAGTTTTCAACTGGATAAAATCGGATTCCAACTTAGTTCACATGTTTTTGTCAGCATAATACTACATAACACTATTGTTTTCCATGTCAAAATTCCAATATTCTATCCTTCCTTGAAATTATTTTTGTATGGTACTCTTCTTTTTTAACCATTAAAATAGCTCTCAAAACTGAAAAGATGTATCACATATCATATTCCTCCTTCTGACCCTAGTCCACCTTTCTTTTCTTGCAATTTTTCTACAGAAACTACTTACCCTCAACAAAGGGATGAAAGTGTTGACTATTGTTGAAATGTACTTATATTTCCCATGTCCGTGCTTTGGTGTAAGCCATTACTTCTTGGAATATATTCCATTTCTCAAATCAGTTGAAATCTTAGACATTGGATAAGAATCCACTTAAAAGGCATAACTCCCATGACAGGTGTTAAAGTCATCAAGCCAGCTTTGAAAGAGAGGAAATGATCTGTAATTCTGTGACATATGCATACATTTTTGTCTAATATTCCTGTGTAATATGCATACATTTTATAGCATAATGTTTTGCCCTGTAGTTACTGTTTATCTTTGTTACCTCACAAGTTATTGTGATCATCTTGATACAGGAGCCTGATGCTAACTAGTGTGCAATTCCCATCCTTGAGGGCTTTCATATAGCAGCTATTCCCTTAAAGTCATGAGAGGTAGAGAGAGTTAAAAATCAGATGGAGCAAATAGGCGCATTACATTATTTCTATTTTTATATCTAATTTAATTTTAAGGTTTTTAAAAATTCCTTGTAAAGAGGAAAGAAATAATTGTAAACATAAAGTATCTAAAACTCCTTTAGGCACAGATACACAAGTAGCAAGAAGCTTGTACATATTATGAACTCTTAGATTCTCAGCATTTTAATGAAAATACTATGATATTAACTCTCACTAAAGTTTTGTTCATAATCTGTTTTAAAAGCCAAGTTCCTTTTTGGGGTTGTTTTTCTTCCTATTTTTCAATTATTCCCACTCAGATCAATCAGTTGAAAAGTTGCAAAGTAAATACTTCACTGGAGATGAATATTCCACTGGAAGAACTTATCTGAAGCTATAAAATCTGGTTGACATTTTACAAGAATAATAATTGAAAACTTCAAACTGTTATCTCTGAAAATTTACGATGTGTCTCAGAGGGTAGAAATAAACAAATCTCTACAACATTTGGGCTTGACAATTGTTTATTTTTTAATGACAACCCATTTCTATTTTTAATAGTACTTATTTTTGAAAACAGAAGGATCAGGCCTATCAAGAATATGCTCCAACTGCAAAAGATGTATTCTCAGAACACTGGAAAACAGCATTCATGTTGTGCCCATCATTTTTTATTGACATAATGGGTGGCAGAGTCTTGCTAAATGTCACAGATCCCATTTTCTCTCTCTCTCTATTTTTTTTTTTCCATGTTTGCCCACCTGTCAATACTCATGCAGTCGGCATGGTATTTGTTTGAACATTCTGTGTTCCTTCTACAACTTGTAGTGGAACCAGTTACAGAAATTCAGCAGTCAGATTTTTAGCTGTCAGTTTTCACACTGAAACATGGTGCAGAAGGGAACCCAGCTTGTTCTTCCCTGGGTGCATTTTCTCTGTCATGCCAAAAGGAGCATAAAATAATATATGATTGTCAGTTAGGGAAGCAAATAGAATTCACAGATACCCAGGGGGAAGAAAATGTTGACAATGCAAGTAAGACTATTTTTACAGTTACATTTTTAACTATCCACATTCTTTAATGAAGGGAAGGAGAGTAGCCTGGGGAGTCACTGGAATACCAAAATGCAGATTTACCCACTGCATAAATAATAGAGTGGTTTATTAAACACTAAGACCCTATACTCTAAGTAGCTTTAGGTAGGTTAGTGAAGAAATCTGCTCTTCTAGGTAATAGGAAAATCATGAGAAAATTCTTCTGTAAGATAATTAAACTCTTCATATAGATAATAATGGTCAATATGTTTGATGTCTTCTACACCTACATAGCTGAGGATGATGTTGTCTTTTTCTCTTGTGTTTTTTTATATAAAATCCACAATTTCATTAACAAATATATCCATGAATAACAGCATTGAAATAAAATGTAACTTATTTCCTCTTCTTTCCTAGAATTAAATTCACAGTAATAACTTGTCATTTCAGTTAATACAAGGCATCTATTTAAAGTATACAATTTAATGAGTTTTGAGAATTGGGTAAGAGCTGAAGCCATAGTCACAAGTAGGACAAAAAACATTTGTCAGCCCAGAGAATGTCTCTTTGTCCCTTAACAGCCCATGCTATATTTTGCCCCAGGCAACCAGTCATCTGCTTATGTCTGTAGATTAACTTGTATATTCTGGAATTTTGTATAAGAGGGATAATACAGTATTTGTTTTTTTTTTCCACCTGGCTTCTTTTAAATAGTATACATAATTAGAGATTCATCTACTTGCTTGTGTGAATCAGTCATTCCTTGCTTCTGTTTGCTGATTATCATTCCATCATAGTTTTGTTTTCTTCATCCAATCACCTGCTAATAGATGTTTAAATAATTTCTAACTTTTAATACTGTAAATAAGACTGCTATGAATATCTGTGCATGAGTTTCTCTGTGTGTGTGTGTATACACACAATACATATGCTTTTATATCTTTCTAATAACATATTAACAGCTGTAGAAGGCCTGAGTTACATACCAAGTGTACATTTTTTACCAAATTGCCAAAGTGTTTTCCAAACGGGTTGCACCATTTTATGTTTCCTCCAGGAATGCATAAGAATTCCAATTTCTCCACATCTTGACCAGAATTTAATGGTGCGCATCTTTTTTAAATTTAGCTACCCTAGGGAGTAGTGTTCTTGTATGCTTAATATGCATTTCCCTAATGACTACTGATGGTGAGCATCTTGTTCAGTACTTACTTGTTATCTGTAGATTTCCTTTTCTGAATTGCTGTTGAAGTATTTTGCCCATTTTTATTGGGTTATTTGTCTTCTTAGTAAGTGGTAAAAGTTCTTGATATCTTCTAGCGACAGCTCATTTTCAGACATATGCATTGGTCTTTCCATTTAGTCTGGTTATAGAACAAAATTTTTTTTCTAAACTTTAACTTAATTGACATTACCTTGCTTGAGAGAATGGAATTTAAAAATGTCTGGAAGTCTCTGAAAATTATAGGATTACATGGAAAGTGCCACATTATAGAGATACAGATTTGGACTTACTTTAGTAAAGCCTTCCTTTTTCATGTTGCCTAAGTTATTTCCTGATAATATATAACCTCTGAAGAGAACTTATTACCACCAATCTCAATACTGGTATAAAACTCTAGAGTCTAGACTACTTTGCTTGTCATATTTCTTAAAGTGTTCTTTCTGTTGCATTGTTTTCCCTGGGCTGAAACCATAACTGCTTACAGCAAATGCTCAGAAATTTTTTGGGGGAAAAGTGGATAATGCATTTCTCATTTTTAAAAGTTGTTTAAATTAGTTTAAGAGCTAGAATGTAGTTATTCATGAACTGCGTATAATACCCAGTGTTCATTACATCACATGCCCTCCTTAATGCCCGTCACTCAGTTACCCATTCCCCACCATCCAGCAACCTGCAGTTGGTTTCCTAGAGTTCAGCATCTCTTGTGGTTTTCTTCCCTCCCTGTTTTTATTTTATTTTTCCTTCCCTTCCCCCATGTTCATCTTTTTGTTTCTTAAATTCCGCATATGAGTGAAGTCATATGGTATCTGTCTTTCTTTGACTGATCTAATTCACTTAGCATAATACACCCTAGTTCCATCCACATTGTTGGAAATGGCAAGATATCATTGTTTTTGATGGCTCAGTGGTTTACACAGTGCTTCTCCCATGAAGATGAATTCTTCCGCACCAGAGATTGTCACATAATCCGAGCTAGTATGTTAAGGAGGACAGTACCAGTGCTTCCCCCTGTGAGGGGACTTTGTGTCATTTGGAATGAAACTCAGGATCTCCTCAAGAATCTCAGTAGGCTACTTTGGACTGTATTCATCCTTCTAAGAGAGGAAGATTTCATGGGGGGTGGATAGGTCTTTACAGAATCCATTCCGTGTGTAGCAGCATCAGTTTGTAGAGGGTGGGTCTCTTGATCATCATTTTTTATGTAAGAGCTAAGGGCTTCTTAAGAGTGTCTTCTAAGAATACACAATTTGGAGTCCTACTCAGTATTAACTCTGTGTGTGTGTATGTACGCATGTGTGCGCGCGTGCATATGTGTGTGTGTTGCTACTGTGGCACACGGTGGAAGGATGATAACAATACCAGCCTAATCAGTTTTTTAGTGCCTCACTCTGCCCGCTACTGAAAATGTTCACATGTTTCTGGAAAACTAATTGCTATCTCAGCCCAAACTAGTTTTCAGTGAAAAGGAATAGGGGGCAAGTGTATTAAACCCTTCCAAATATGTTTCAAATGTTAAAGTGAAAAACCACAACTTATAAAATTTATTGTTGCTGTGTGTAAAGAAATATACCACAAATACTATGTTGGTTTCACATAATTTTTTTTACTTTAAATTTATTTTATTTTTTTAGTGTTCCAAGATTCATTGTTTATGCCCCACACCCAGTACTCCATGCAATATGTGCCCTCAGTACCCACCACCAGGCTCTCATTTTTAAGCTAATGGGAATTCTATATGTGATTAACAACGTGACTTCCAAATTATGACATTTGATTAAATTCCTAACGAAGGGCTTAGGGGCCGAGAAAATAAATAAAAATACAGATCTTATAATGCTTTCCTTGGTCATGAAAAATGATGAGACTCCTCTCTTGGTTATGCTTCTCATGAGTAATATGTCTTTCCTTCCTTGATAAAAATCAGTGTAATAACCCACAGTGGCAGTCATGTGCTGCACCATGTGTTTTTGATTTTTATCTCTAAAAGTGTTAAAAGACAAGTTGTTAAGTTGTTTTTCAGATGGCAGTGCTCCACAAATGCCACAGTGTACCTGAGTTTAAATAGAAAGATGTAAGGGATTTTTTTTCAGGTATTACTCTAACCAAAGCAGGTATTTCTTATACCCATGTTGCAATATATTCTAAAGCAGTGATATTCCAAGTGATTCAAAGCCACATAAGTGCTTCTCTGCTAACTTGTCTTTTTAAAGTGTCCAATTTTCGGAATGTCTCCTATTATCTCTTCTGCAGTGCTGTAGAGAAAACATCTTGCAAGACGCTTGTTTTTTTTTTTACATGCTCCATCTTTGTCTTCCATACTGAGGTTAGGGGAAAAAAAGCCTGGAATGATCTGTACCCTGCCTTTTCCCTTCTAAAGCCCTACAGAGCAAACTGAAGATCCAGGGAGCTTCACTGGTAGTTACATCAACATTAAATGAAGAAATAATTCTGAAATATGCAAAACTTGTCTAAGCAATTGGAAAAGAAAGGAGCCTGATAACAAAGGATAAAACAGAACATTAAAAAAAGAAAGAAATATTAGCAGTTAGCCACAAGGGTGAATATGGAGGCAAATTCCTCAACAAAATAATGAACAGAATCTAACTATATTAATTATACCATAACCAACTTGGTTTTATTCCAGGAAAGCAAAATTTGTATGTTTGTTTCCTTTTAGAAAATCAATTATTGTGATTCACCATGCTCATAGATTAAAGAAGAACAGTACAGAATGGTAATAGACCAGGAAAAGCATTTCACTAAATTCAACATCATTTATTTAAAAACAAAACAAAATAATATAATAACAACAAAACTCTTAGAAACCAGTATTGAACAGAAACTGTAATCATGATAATGAAATCCTCACTCTTTGTGCTTGAAAACATAAATTTGCTTTTAGGAGGATATAGTTTCTCCTTATAGAATCTGGCTTTTCCTTACTAATCAGGGGTGGGAAATAGATTGTAAATGTACGACATTAAAACATCTGAATTTTGGACTCTTGCCACCACTCCTCCCTGCACTGAGGAGCAGGAGCAGGGAGCCAAAGCTTAGGGCATTGTTTCTCACACCTTAGCATGCTTTGGAATGGTTGGAAGGGCTGTCAGAACAATGGCTGTGTCACACTCCCTAAATATCTGATCTAGCGTATCTAAATGGAAGCATGCTAATTTTCATTTCTAACAAGTTTCCAGGTGATATTGATGTTGCTTGTTGGTGTACCAAACATTGAGAACTACTGGCCCAAACAGTGACTGTGATGTTTGGGTTGGAGAGGCAAGGCAGTGACCATGGTTATTATTTTTATTTGCCACTGCACAGAAGCTACATAGAGCTTTAAAATTCTAGACTTTATGGCAGTTTTGGTTTACCCATATTTTGTTTTGTTTTATCTCACCTTTCTAGAAAACAGAGCTTGGGGTAAAGTCTTATTTGCTAAGACTTAATTGAGGAACATCATCCCAGTGTGAGATGGAGGAATGATACAGGGCAGGAGGGAGAGAAAAACATATGTAGTATATTAAGACCGGTATAGAGGGCAACTGGCGGCTTAATCCTGTGGGACTGTTTTTTTCCTCAGTCTACTTCAGGGCTATCTTTGAAGGGGCAAAACAGAAAAAAAATGGATCCACCAGTGCTTGTATCCTACTGTGAGTGAAGTTATTTAAATGCATTGATTTCACAAGTATGCTTTGAAATTCCTCAATAGATTGTATCCTCACCGAAGCCCTGGGATGATAGGTGAGAAGCTCATAGTAGACCTGCCAGGAGAGACCCATAGACTTATGTCCCCCCGATGCCCTGTGGAATCACACAACAGCTGAGTATCAAGAGAGACCCGGAAAATTCAAAATCAACCTAAGAAATAGACATCCTGTATACACCACTTAGATTTGTATTATCACTGGCTTCCCATTGTAGGTGGCAACCACCATATAATATGATACATGGCTTCCATTGTGTCAAAAAAAGAAGCCCTCATTCTTCATATAAGCATAAGATGGTAGTCAGGTTCAATCTTTGGGGAAAAAAAAGTGTTTAAGTCACCTATTCAATCTCAAATTTATTAGTTTCTCTTTTAGTACATTTCTTCTTGGTTTAAGGTAGAGTGAGCTTTAAGACTTCTTGGGAGGGTGCCTGGGTGGCTCAGTGGGTTAAAGCCCCTGCTTTCAGCTCAGGTCATGATCTCAGGGTCCTAGGATCGAGGCCCGATCCGGCTCTCTGCTTGGCAGAGGGCCTGCTTCTTCCTCCTCTCTCTGCCTGCCTCTCTGCCTACTTGTGATCTCTCTCTCTGTCAAATAAATAAATAAAATCTTTAAAAGAAAAAAGAAAGGACTTCTTGGGAAACATAATCATGTCGGTGTGTTCCCAGTTCTCACATAGTCAGTCTCTTCTAAAATTTCTTCTACCTGTACCTTCTGACATTTCCTTTTTTAAAAAAATATTATTTATTTATTTATTTATTTATTTATTTATCTATTTATTTATTTATTATTTAAGGAGGTGTGTGTATGTGGGAAAAAGAGAGAGAGAGAAACAGAGAGAGAGAGACAGAGAGAGAGAGAGAGATCACCAACAACAGGGGGGAGAGGCAGAGGGAGAAGCAGGCTCCCTGCCGATCAGGGAGCCCAATGAGGGGTTTGATCCCAGGACCCTGAGATTATGACCTGAGCTGAAGGTGGACACTTAACTGACTGAGCCACCCAGGCACCTTTGACATTTCTTACTATTATTCCTCACTAATTGTAACATTTATACCTCATTGACCAGAAATCATTATCATATAAAAATTCAAGATGTGATTTCGGGAAACTATTAAAACTGGTCCCTTGTGTGCTTACCAGGACATTATGTCTAATATCATTAGTAATTAACACATATCAATAAATATCACCACCTAACATTATGTTTTACCACCCAGCTCAGTACCACACCATCACAATCTACTTCTATATATGTTATCGTAGGCCCTGACTAAATATAAGCTAAGTCCTCATTGCTATGGGGAATAGATGTGCCTGTAACAACTCTACTTCCCAGTAATTCTTCTTTTTAATTTACCTATGACCAGGGACCATGTGAGTGGCTCCTGGAACAGCAGATGCATGCCTCTAGTTCCTACTAAGTCATCTGCATGTATCTCTAGAGCACTTCATTGAGTTTTTCCAAATTCTGGGTTTCTGTGTGCAATTTTTGGAGTACCTCCTCTTTTGCTGCCTACTGAATCGCTTCCTTTAGCTTCTTCAAGTTGTGGGTCAGCCCATCAATTGCAGAAGCAACCACCAAACAGGAATCATTTAACCAACTCCACAAATTACATGAAGTCCAACCTCTATTTTAAATCCATATTCTCTATCATTCCTAGTGATTCTGCTTCTCTAATTAACCACCAAGTAATAAAAAATTTCATGCTAGAGATGGTTCCTGAGGGAAAAACTTCTTAAAGATGGACCTCTGAATTGATGATAACTCCTCTGGGGTTGAATCTCTACTCTGGTTAGACTTAAATTCATTAATGAACCTATCTCCAGTGGGAAAAGGAACATTGATAATCTACGACATATAATGGCAGACAGTTACTTTATCATTGGTTGAAACCTATAGAGTGTGTGTAGGAGAAAGGCTTTGAGTGACCAAATATTACCATAGAATATTTTTTTAATTTTTAAAAAATATTTTATTTATTTATTTGACAGAAAGAAATACAGCCAGAGAGGGTTTCACAAGCAGGGGCAGTGAAAGAGGGAGAACAGGCTTCCCACCAAGCAGGGAGCCGACGGGGGGCTCGATCCTGGGTCTCTGGGATCATGACCTGAGTTGAAGGCAGTCGCTCAACCAGCTTAGCCACCCAAATGCCCCTACCATAGAATATTTTAATGAAAAGAAGCAATATGATGGAATTTATCATTGCTTTTGAAGTATGCTGTGGAATTGGCAGATAATGATGAGCTCAGGGCTTTAAATTTCGAGCTCAAGTCCCATGCAGGTAATTTGTATAATTTAACCTATTTTTCCTTCTCTCTTTCTCGTGTTCCCTTACCATTTAATGTAAGATATATGTAGAGCACGTAACTTACATCTCAATATTAACATTATAGGCAATCAAAAGGGGAACATGGCTCAGTTAGAAAAGCAATCTATCTCATTCAAAGATAAAGGAAGTTTGTTTCATTTTCTTGAGGAGGTCAACTTATTTGTGGTTGTATAAGGATAGTGGTGTTTAGTGAAAGCATGCTTTCGTTTTTTCTTTTATTTGAAAACTACAGTTAAAAAAAAAGGTGTATTTTCCCTGTCACCTATGAATTGTTTAATGGATTTTTTAAAATGTTTTGATGATTTTGTTATTTTTAGTTTTATTGCATTGTTGGGAGAATGCTTTCATGTATATTTTAGGGATTTATTGATACTTTCTTTGCGACCTACTACGTGATCATTTTTTAAATGAATTTTCCATGTGTACTTGAGAGGTTTAATCTCTATCATGAAAGTATAGCGTTCAATATATATCTATAAAAATGACTGTGCTCTGTAATTTAGGTGATATAAACCCTTAAGTTTGTTTTCATCCACTTGATTTGTGTGGCAAATAGAAAAAGAAGGGTCACAGTATTTTTCAGATTTTGCCATTAGTGAGATCTCTTACTCTGCTTCTTTAATCTCTACTAATGTGACTTGCTTTGACCAGTAGAATATGGCCAAAATGATGTTACAAGACTTCCAACCTGAGACCATCTTAAAACCTCTAGTCCCAGCCAAGGTGCCATTTGGGCAGTGCCAAGCACAATAATCATCTAACTAATGTACACACCCTGAAAAATCATGTATTCTTGTCATGAAGTTACTAAGCTTTGAGATGTTTTGTTACACATTAATCTACAGCAGATGTGTTCTGTCTGTTTTGATATGATGTATTACAATATCTTTTTAATATACTCATATCTTCTATTGTAATTTTTCATTTATAAATTTGGTTCCTGAGTTGATGATTACATAGCTATTGGTAACTTAAATCTTCACTGTGAATTACTGCTTTAGCAACATAAATTGTCCTTTTTATAAGAATTAATGCTTTTTGGAATGCTTGATTGTCTAGCATCTTATATATAACATAGACCTAATTGTGTAAAGTAAAATGAAGGTATTTTTAATATGTAATTTACCTTATATATAATTTTCAAAATGTCTAATATATAAGTTTATTATATTCTATCAAATAATGTGTAGTGTTTTAATTCCTGTGTCTTTCTTTACATGTGATTTTTTCTTTGCTCTCTTTTTAATAATTCCTTTCTGTATTTAAGAGGCTTGAATTTTTAATTCCTTCAGTCCATTCTTTCTTTATTTAGCCTTTAGTTCTCTTTTAGTCACTTGTCATAAGGGATGAACTCTTTCCTACTTTCCTTTCTTTTTCCCTTCTTGCATTTTAGAAATTGTATCAGTTTTACTTGACCAGAATGCAGT
>PITA01012599.1:0-61178 GCA_004023965.1 Spilogale gracilis
GAATCAAAAGTTTTCAAAGACAACATTTACCTATAGCTTTGTTGGCAGTTTAGAGGTCTCTGAGCTCAGAACTGGGAGCCTTGAGTTCCATTGATGTAACCAAATTCTCTAGACATATACACAATGATGTGTCCCTTATTTACTTTTAATTGCAAAAACAAGAGATAATATGAGATCTATTCTTAACAAACTTTTAAGTATACAATATAGTATTGTTAGCCAAAGACACAATAGATCTCTAGAATGGATTCCACTTACCTAACTGAAACTTCATACCCATTAAACAGAAAGTATCCCATCCTCTCTCCCTTTAGACCCTGTCTACTGTCATTTTACTTTCTACTTCAGTGAATTTGACTCTTTTAGATACCTCACGAAAATGTAGAATATATATTCAATGAAATATTATTCAGCAACCAAAAAGGGGGGAATCCTACAATGACATGGATGTATCTTGGAAACATGTTATGTAGAATAAATTCCAATCACAGAAAGACAAATACTGCATGATTCCACTTATATGATGTGTTCTGTCTGAGCTTCCACTTTCTCTTCTATAAAATGCAGTAACAATTCCTTCCTACTACAAGTTACAGCTGTCATGAAAAAACTGAGTATTATAAAGCGAAATAGTAACATTTATCACTTGAGTCTAAACCTTAAGGGGCCAAAATACCCACCTCACTGACACAGGTATGTAGACTGAAGGTATATGTCATTATATGAACTTGTTTAGGCAATTAAAGCACTACCAAAATACTAAAAATATAAGAAGTCTATGCTGATCAAATATTTATTTAACCTTGAGCGGCTGGTTGCAGGGGGTTGGTAGGGTTCTGAAGAAGCAGACTCTGAGATGAGAGTTCATGTGCAAATGGCTTTTAAGAAAGCACTCCCTGAGGCAATTAATGAGGAAGTAAAAGAAGAAAGATAGGAAAGGGGAGACGTCAAGCAACGCTGAGACCTCAGGTGCCATTCCAGCAGTAGCCTGGGAGAGTAGGAAGATATAACATTGTTTCAGAATGTGTTCATCCTGAAGGCAAAGCAGCTGTTCCATGACACTGCTGGATCAGCCTGTCACTGGATAAAGGCTAGGGGTCTTGGTAGGGAACATTATAAAGTCCTTTGCACTTTTGTGAGTGAGGGTGAAGCAAGAGGCTCCAAAATCTAAAGGCTGTCCTCTAAAGAAAGTTACAAGTACCTGCCCATAGATGCAAACCCTGCAGAATGTGAGGGAATTGGTGCCCAGAAAGGCAAAATGCATATGAGGGGATTTGGGCAGGACACCAACAGCATTATCCCTTGTGCTTGCAAATGCCAATACTGAGGCTCAGCCATATCAAGAAGCTTGCCCAAGGTCACACAGCATACTGAGGGGACACTTGATCATCCGATTCAAGACTCAGTGAAGAGCCACATCACCAGGATGCTGGTAGGTCTGTTATCCTGTACATCCTGATATTATTCTA
Source organism: Spilogale gracilis (assembly GCA_004023965.1). Lineage (NCBI taxonomy): Eukaryota > Metazoa > Chordata > Mammalia > Carnivora > Mephitidae > Spilogale > Spilogale gracilis. Next base: position 1,470 of record PITA01012599.1, read on the forward strand.
CATATTCTGTATCCTAAATGGTTTTTTTTTTCATGTCTGAGAAAATACTCCACCCATCTACCCATGGATATGTGCCCACCACAGCAACAGTAGATTTTTTAAAAGAGTTTATTTACTTTTTTGACAGAGAGAGGGAGCACAAATAGGCAGAGAGGCAGGCAGAGAAAGAGGGGGGAAGCAGGCTCCCTGCCAAGCAGAGAGCCCAATGTGGGACTCAATCTCAGGACCCTGAGATCATGACCTGAGCCGAAGGAAGAGGCTTAACCCTCTGAGCCACCCAGGCTCCCAACAGTAGATTTTTTAATGTAAGATGATAAATCGCTTAAGAAGCAGTTGCTGCTAGCAAATTTCCTGTTAGCACTGCAATGAGTGGAAATGCTGTCCTCATCCTGCAATGACAAAAGGAAGGGGGAATGAAGCCCGGTCTCTTGATTATAAGGATTTTTAGATTAAGTTGGTATTTCTAAAATGCTTAAAAGAGTCCATATTTATTAGGCATTTCTTCAGCATCCATAAATAAAGACCAAAATAATTACACTGACAATAAGAAGAGAATTCCTTACATGATGAAAATAAGGAGCATATACTTATTAATCTTATAATTTGAAGAAGTCAAATCCTGTGGCCTCAGATTCAAAAAAGGGTGCAGTGCTCCCATCTGACTCAGAAATGAAAAGTACGGTATTGTGTCTTTATGTCATCAAGAAATCAGTGACTTATACTGGTCTGAAAGGGGGGAATGCCTATTTTCAAAGGCTTTCAGAGACTTTTTTTTTTCATGTTCATGAGAACCCGCACATGAACTATTGTCATAACATGTCTGGGAAGAAGCTGTCTTCTGGAGGATGCCTGCCTCATTTCCTGCCCCCTCCTGATGTGCCCAGCAATTGTATGAGCTCTTCTCAGTTCAAGCAAAATGATCATCACTTAACTGTAAATGAAAAATGATTATCATTCTATATCCTGGGAGTCCCTCCCCAAATTCTCTCAGAAGAATTTCAGTCAAGAGAAGCCCAGCTGAGGGGCACCTGGGTGGCTCAGTAGTTAAGTGTCTGCCTTCGGCTCTGGTCATGATCCGGGAGTCCTAGGATCGAGCCCCACATCAGGCTGCCTGCTCTGCGGGAAGCCTGCTCTCCCTCTATCACTCCCCTTGCTTGTGTTCCCTCTCTGGCTGTGTTTCTCTCTGTCGAATAAATAAAAGCTTTAAAAGAGAGAGAGAGAGAGAGAGAGAGAGAGAGAGAGAGAGAGAAGCCCAGCTGAGAAACATGGGCCATTTTCCAACAAAAGGCTGGCATGATCACTGCTCCTTAATTTCCTCTCCTTTTCCTTTGTCCATGGATAATGTGAAGAGGAGACTGGCAAAGACTCTCCAAAAAGATGTGAAATAATTCTACAACAAAGAGGAATTAGATATACCTTCTTTCACCCTCAGAAAACACTAGAATCAATAGATGGAACTAAAAGAAGGAGAGAAGTTGCTTGAAGCTCCATACAACCACACTCTACAATTAAGAACCATTCAATTACAAAATGGAAATCCTGTTCCCAAGATTATTCAATGTATTCTGTGCTGTGGGTTTTATATATATATATCACTGCCCAACAATTCTGCAAGATTCATATCATGCCCACTTTGGATAGCAGTAAAAAAAAAAAAAAAATGCAGCTTGTAAAAACCACAACCAAGATTTTCTTGGACATTAATGCCCCAAATCCTGCCCTGATCTCAACCCCCCCAAAACACACACATACCAGCTCAGGATACTATGCACCCTGCTGTGGGATTACCTTCCCAAAAATCCAGATAGAAGAGATAGAAAATAGGAAGAAGTAGAAAGAAATTGAAGAAAAAGAAAATACAGAAAGAAGTAGAAAGAAAAGAGAAGTAAAAGGAACAGTAGAAGGAAAAGATTGTGCAAGGACAAACGAAGAGTCTCCAAGGTGAAAAGTAAGGGTACCGTTGTCCATAACTGAGGGGGAACTTTCTACAGAAAGGAAACAACCAGAGGAAGGAGGATGTGGACATAACGGTGGAAGTATCCAGGCAAACATCTTCATAGACTGGCCCCTCAGAGGCTATTTGTTCAGACTTTATGTAAGAATGTTTAAAAATTGACCAAGTGCTTTAAATGGGTTATACCACAGGTCCAAAACAAACAGAAGGACACATTTCCCCAGTTTTTCCTGTCTGTTCATGTAATCACGTCACTTTTCTGAGTGACATTTCCTTCCTGGTTCTACCTTAAATCAGGAGTTGGTCAGAAAGGCTAATCGAAGTTGTTTCTGTAATATAACACACTCAGGTTAATAAAAAATATCTGACAAATTTGAAGCAGTAAGATAAGCCTGTGGTAGTACTGAATTCATTTCAAACATTCAATCCTTCCTTGTAGGCATCTTTTTTGTACAAATTCCAGTGGAATTTGTTGCCTATTATTGCCTAAATTCAGCCTCAAAATAAACCTGTGGAGTAGTAAAAATTAGTATTATTTCTACCAAAGTAAGAAAAAATAGAGCTTCAAGATAAAAAGAAGGAAAGCTCTGATCTTTACAGTTGACCAGAGGTAGGACTGGAGAGGGTCTCGCCCCTGGAGGAAAGCAAATGGACAAGTGAAGAGTAAAGATTATTTCCAGGGCTCAGGATGGTGATTATTTGGTGTAATGTTTTAACAGCAAGGTTTATATAATGTCTTAATTAATGTCTTAATCATCAACCTAGGAGTTTCCCTCTCTCTTCTAAATTACTTTATGGGTTATCATGATTCTGGATAAGAAACCCTAGTGTTCCCTAGTAACACTGCATTTAATTGACAAATTCAAAATGGGAAATGTTGAGTAAAAGCTAGGATTAATAATCATTTTAAGAGAATAACATACATGAGCCAAATGTGTTAACTTGGACTCCCTTCAGGAATTTGCAGGACAATACCCTTGTATGGGTGAATTTAGTGGAAATATCAACTTGCTTTTTAGCACCTATTGATTTTTCTAAAATTATGTAAAATTGGTGAAACATAAGTAAATAAAATAGTGAAAATTATATATATATATATATATTTTTTTAAAGATTTTATTTATTTGACAGAGAGAAACACAGCGAGAGAGGGAACACAAGCAGGGGGAGTGAGAGAGGGAGAAGCAGGCTTCCCGCCGAGCAGGGAGCCCGATGTGGGACTCGATCCCCGGTCTCCGGGATCATGCCCTGAGCCGAAGGCAGTCGCTTAACCAACTGAGCCACCCAGGCGTCCCGAAAATTATATTTTTAAAAATACTTGATTAGGGCAAATTATATGAAGATGTGCAAAGACCTACTTTTTAATTAGATGTGCTTTCTTCATTGGTGTTTAATCCTGCTGTATTTGTCCCTGGGATTTCCTCCAACTTAAAGAAGTATAATACTTTTGAACACAGATTAAGCTTTATCTGAGAATCAGATCTATTGCAAGTAACTTCAGGAATTTAGGTCAAGGGGGTTCCTAAGATGAACTAATTACCATGACTATTCTCCTATTATAATGATACATTGTAGTTCTTTACTATTCATTGTTTTTACAGGCTCATTTTTATTTCTTGGTATATATCAAAGGAAAGGAGGGGAATTAATGGTAATAAATACCTAGATTAAAAAAAAGAAGAAAGATCTCCAATCTGTGGTTCAATTTCTATCTTAAGGAACTAAATAAATAAAAGCAAACTAAACACAAAATAAGGAAGGAAACAATAATGATCAAAATGGAAATGAGACAGAAGACAGAATAAGAACAGAGAAAGACAAATGAAACCAAAAGCTGAATTTTTGAGACCAATATAATTGTAGACCAGAGTGATCAGAAAAAAGAGGAATTACTCAACCAGTGAAATAAGGCAGAAAGATAACACAAATTTTAAGACATCCAGATTGAAATGAAAAACATGAAATTGTCTTTACTCACAGTGTTTTAAAAAGTGAAATGTATATCTATCATAGAATGCAGCCATCCCACGGCTAGGCATTTACCCAAGACAAATGAAAACATATGTCCATACCAAAATGAACACACAAATGTTGACAGAAGTTTAATTTGTAATAGACAAAACCTAGAGAAGACTCAAGTGTCCATCAACAGATGAACAGTTAAACAAATTATGGGTAAGTCCATACAGTACTGTGTCACACCACTTGGTAATGAAAAGCAATAAACTACTGATACACACAAAAACAGATGAATCTTAAAATAATTATGTTGACTGAAAGAAGCTAGACAAAACAACAGAGATAGTATGATTCCATTTCCATAAAATTTTAGGAAAATGCAAACTAATCCATAGTGCCAGAAAGCAGATCCATCATCCTGGTTGGAAGACCCAGGGGACTGAGAAAGGGAAGATTTCAAAGGGGGTTTATGAATATGTTCACTATGGTGATTGTGGTGGTCACTTCACAGACTTACACATTTGTCAAAACTGGTCCAATCATGTACATGAGTAGGTGTAGTTGGTTGTGTGTCAGTTATGCCTCAATAAAGCCATGCATATGATTTTTGTAATTAAAAAAGAGAAATCAAAGGAAAAGGAAAAGATCAGCTTGAGGGGAAAATGAGATATACAACAGAGCTTCCTTAACAATACTTGATTATCTACCTCCCCATCAAAATAATGGTCCTTTGGAAAAACAATTTTTTTAAAAATATTTTAAGAGAAGCTATATATTAACTTGCAAAGTGATATATCATTTTGTTTTAGTATTACCAACATATTCCTGGGACTGAGCTCTAACTTATATTAGTTTATCTAGAAAATAGCATTCAGAAGACCTTATAGTTATTAACAGGAACATATAGTTAATTTTGCAAGACACTAAAAGCAAACTCAAGTTTTTGAAAGGATATGATGAAGTTAAAATGCACTCATTGGGTTAGATATATTTAAGTTAGAATTTCTTTGGCAAGAGTCTCGCATGGAAAGCTCTGTTACACTTTGGCTTAAAAAAAATGACTTTTTAACAACTTTAGACTTGACCTGAAATATCAAGATTGCTCTCCAAATGAAACGGCTTTCTTGATTAGGATTTCAAGTGAGAGTAGCAATGACCAAAACATCCTTTCATTTGTTTAAAATGTAATTTAAGGATTCAGGAATCCATTGTAATATGTAAACCAGTTCTAGCCTTTTGTATATCCATTAAACTCACTCTCTTGAGTCTTCACCACTGAGTATAGTCATAGGACTTAGAAATTAGAAGGGATCACAGGAATCAACCTGTTCAAGGCTTTCATCTTAGAGATAAGAGGAAAATGTGAAAAAGGGAAGGTGGTTGTTTCAAGGCCACAGGGTTGAGGTGGGAGCAGGTTACCATCTGGAACTTAGATCTCTTTATTTTCAGTTCAAAGCTTTTCTCACAGCTATGGCTCTCTTACCATCCCCACCCCTACCCCCTCATCACTCTCTCTCTCTCTCTCTCTCATACACACACACACACACACACACATATTTTCAAGGTACAATCTTTTTTTTTTTTTTTTAAGATTTATTTATTTTAGACAGAAAGAGAAAGAATGAGGGACAGGAGCAGAAGGAGAGAGAAACCCAAGCAGGCTTTACAGTGAACCATGGGGCTTGGGGCTCGATGTCACAACTCTGACACCATGACCCAAACCAAAACCAGGAGGCAGATATCTAACCAAATGTGCCACCCAAGAGCCCCCACGGTAGGAATCTTGATTGGAAAATATCACTATTTCCCACTCATGCTTTTGTTTTTTCTTATGCAAATAATGCCACCAAGATAAAGGATGCTGAGGTCTGCAGCAGAAGTAGCCTAACCTGTGAATTAATGTTCTTGTCATCCCCAACAGGCTATTTTGCAGTTTGCTTCTCTGTGTAGGGACGCACATCTGACAATTACCACGTCTACTGTGTGACTTCAGGTATATATAGCCCATCCTAAGAGGATATAAATATAAAGACACATAAAGTATTGACAAGCCCTGGCCTATCTCCCATATAGATTTAACTGCGCTGAAATAGGCAAGGTGATTATAATCTCCAGATGGTTCTCATTCAGTATGACCACAATTTATTTGAAATCATACCTTGATGAGATCTGTGGAATTTTACTCATGACCACAGCCAAGATACCATCTTGTCATTAAAATTATATTTCTGAGAGTCAATTTATTTAAAAACCTCCCTTTATTCAAGAGATGAAACAAATATTCAAGAGATGAAACAAATATGGAAAAATTGTCACTAGCTTCTGCCTGATACTCTTAAACCATACAGATTGAATTCTCCATGTTCTCCAGTGGCTTCCAGTCAAGAGATCCAGCTTTTTCACCATGGTTCCTTCAAGTAGTTCTCTTGGATCTTTCGGACTTCCCCTGATTTTGCTCCCATACTTTGCCTTATTCCAAAATTTCCATGGCAAAAGAATCTTTGGGTTTTCTCTCACATCTACTCACTTCCTTTGCTCATAGCAGATGACATTTTCCTGTATTTAATGCCATGTGTTCCCAAACACATGATGTATACGCAACATCTGAGTCTGAACTTTGACAGCTTTGGAAAACTACTGTACCTGACTCTAAGACCAGCAGTTATGATCCCACTACCATGTCTGGGGCCCTAGCAAGTTGTCTTGTGGCTATTCAAGGTTTATATGTGTGATCTCAAAGTACATGAATAATGAGAGTCCTTGAGAACCCACAACCTTATTTTGTTGTGTTTTTGTATCAGCTAATTATACCTTGGTATAAAAACCATATAACTGAGTGATGCAGGGTGTTGTGAATAGAGGAATTGTCTCCTGTGGAAAGGATCATCAAGCTGGTGTGGTCTAACAGAACAATCCCCAAACTAGAAATCAAGGGCCCTGGGTCCAAGGCCCAGCCCTTCCACTAACTAGTTTGTATCTCAACAAGATGACCTATAAGATAAGGGCCAGACAGCATGATATTGCCAGGTTAGTGACAGGAATGCAAATGCAGAAGTAAATGAGAGTTAACATACAAAGAATTGGGAAGGAGAGTGGCTTAGTGTTAGCAGGAAGGATGTGGGTTCAGACTGTACCTGATTAGTTTATCTCCTTGTGCAGTTGTTGGATATTTTATATTCCTCTACAAAACTGGCAATTACCGTATCAGGGTTGGTTGAGAAGGTAAAATGAAAAAATGATGGTTTCAGGCTTTGCTCTGAGTCTGATACACGGAGATGTGCAAATGGCCTGGGGGTGGGGAATGACAGTGTGTCATCCTGTGTTGACCACCCACATCCAGCCTCTAAAGAAGGTTAGAGATCCTGAGAGCAGGAAAATATACCTTTAGAGAGATTAGCATTGAAGGGAAGAGTAGGAGCACCTGCTCCTCTTCCAGGTAGAGAAAGGAACTTCCAAGCACCACCTGGATCACATGCCTCTCCCCTGCAGTTTGGGAAGCAGAATGGATGGTCTGACCTACAGACAAAAGCTGAAAGATCCAAGTGGGGAGAGTGCCTAAGCTAGGTTTATGATAGACCAAATGGCCACTGTGGTACTGCCCTAAGCTCTGAGTTTGTCAAATCAAAGGAAGTGAGGATGTTTGATGTGAGCTAGTTGTGCTCTGTCTAAGGAGTAGAAGAGATCCTTCAGAGCACCTGGAGGGCTGCAGGAGGCTCAGCACGAAGAATATGCTGAATGTGTAGAAGCTACAGAAGGAGTTATAAGTGAACAGATGGAAGGAAATGTAGCTGCCAGCATTAAGGCATGCGTGATTCCCAGCGAAGAGGCAGCAGGTTTCACAACACCAACAGACATGCTCCTGCGTGACAATGGGTAAGCCAATACCTGCCAAGCTCAGGGAGACTGAAACAGCTCACACCACCAATCAGGAGGAGACTTTCAAGCACCTTCTTTCCTTCCTCCTTCCATCATTCCCCGCCCTTCAGAGTCTCTGGATATGTCACAGTTAGAACACGTTCAAATTTTTGATTAAGCCAGATGGGACTGTTTCTATTACCTGAAAATGACCCAGAAAGTAATTCCATTTTCCATAAATTGTACTCTCAGAAAGAATCTTTTGGCCTAAAACATTCATTTTCTTTGCCACACTTTGTGATAAATCATTAGATTGTACATTTGCTCTTTCTCTGCTTTTCTCTATGGATTTTATACTTTGCAATTAAAAATATTAAAATAATCATTTTCATTAACAAAATGATTACCATCGATAAAAATTCTTGTGTGTTTGCCTTTGTGCTCTATGAATTAACATCTCATTTACAAAACAGTAATAATAATGCTTAATGAGTATTTACTATCTGCCATGTGCTATGCTAGATACTTTTTAACACTGTCTTTGTGATTCCTTGTAATAATCTTATCATGTATACATTGTCATTTCCCCTAAATGATGATATTCATGCAAATAGATGGTCTGAAACCCAGATTGGTCTGATGTTAGAGCCTTTGTGTTAAATCAATTCACTGAAGTACCAACTGGTATGGTGGGTAACTTTGTCCTCTATAGATGGAGAATGAAAAATTTCATGTAAATGTATGTATAAAATTACATATAAGCCATATACAGAATTATAGATACAACTTTTTAAGGTAATTGGAATTTTACATTTCACATTTAAGCATTTTCTGAGAGTATAAATTCTTCAGTGGGTGTATATTTTCCTACCTAAACAATAAAAATGAAACATTCCTTTCTTTTTCATTAACCAGGGTCCAATATTAAAATAAATAAATCATTAGCAACCCACACAGATTGTTTAGTTCAGCCTCCTCACTGGATGTCTTTTGCTTGAATACTCTGATGGAAAGGTGGTCACTGCCTCAGAAATCAGTGGCTTATTATATTTTCAGGTCATTCTAATATTTATTTGTACTTCTTCATATGATATTGTGGTGGCAACACTACAAATACTCTAGGGACAAAGCACTTGGGTAAAATCATGTCTTTACTGCCTGCATAGGTAGGTCCTCGAGCAAGTTATTTATATTCTTGTGATTTGATTTTCTCAAATGGAAAGTGGGGATAATAGCAGTATCTCCCTCCTAGGGTTGATGTAAAGATTGAGTGAGTTAATAGATATAAAAATTTAGAAGTATGCCTGGTATACAGGTAAGTATTATCAATACAATTGCTTTTATTATTACTAAACAGAATATGATGGAAAATATCTACATATAAGATGTACATATGTGCTTTATGTACATATGTGCTTTACACATTTTGTTATTTTGTTTTATTTAATCTTTACAACAACCTGATGATAAAGGTTTTCTGACCATCTCCTTTTCAGATGAAGAAACCAAGACACAGGTTAAAAACTGGTCCAAGTTTGCAACTGACAAAGCTGGGGCTTCAACCCCAAGTGGTATGACTTTTATGTCCAATCTTGTAAACCACTACGCTGGGGCACTGCTACTATGGAATTTATGTTCTTTGTGCTCTGTTAACATTAGCTAGTCAATATCTGCATGTAAATCTTATGATGACATCTTTTTTTTTTTTCAAAGATTTTATTTATTTGACAGAGAGAAACACAGCCAGAGAGGGAACACAAGCAGGGGGAGTGAGAGAGGGAGAAGCAGGCTTCCCGCCAAGCAGGGAGCCCCATGTGGGACTCGATCCCGGGTCTCCAGGATCATGACCTGAGCCAAAGGATGTCGCTTAACCAACTGAGCCACCCAGGCACTCCTTATGATGACATCTTTACACTCAACTGAGGTGACACAATTGAGACCATATTGTTTTTCTATGTATGGAAAACAAGATGACCTCATATAGCAATGTGCATTAGTTGTACTTGCTTCTGCTCATTTTTGTTTTCTATTCCACTCCCCATTTTCAGACAACCCTGTCCCCCTGTAAAACCTGGAAATGTTCTTCTGTAATTCTCTTTTGATATTCTTCATGTTATACTTGCTGTTATTCATTGTTATATATGGCAAGTGTCCTAGCTTTGTGCTATTTGAAGGCCAGATCACGAGTTTTACATTTCTCTAGCTTCAGAACTTACTACAAGGCTTCATCTGTACCAACTAATCAATAATACTCAGTAAAGATGACACAATTATCAATCCTCTTCACATTTTGTACTTTAAATGTGATATGCCTTAGGAAACCTAGAAACTAAGGTTAGTAGAATTTGTGCCAACAATGAATCGATAATTTCTGAATGAGAGTTCCTTTTATGTATTAAATTTATATGGGCTTTCAGAGTATTATTTTCTTTTTTCTGAATTCACACTTTTGTTATAAAAGCTTCAGATTGCTACAAATCAAATTTTCAATAAATAGAGCCTTTTTGTACAAACAACTCACAATATAACCCATGTCTGGAGAGACAATGCTGTCTAATAGAAAGATCACTATAATGATGATACCAAGTTAGGGAAACATGAGAAAGGAAAACAAACTAACAAAAACAAATCAACATTTTCCTTGCTATAAATGTAATGTTATATATACACTCACACAAAAGCAAAGAGGGGGAATGTATAATGACAGTGATTAATTTTTTTTAAAGATTTTATTTATTTATTTGAGAGGGAGAGAGAGCTTGAGCAGGGAGAAGGACCAAGGGAGAGGGAAAGAGGGAAGCAGAGTCCCAACTGAGCACAAGAGCCTGTTGTGGAGCTCAATCTCAGGACCCTGAAACCATGACCTGAACGACAGTCAGACATTTAACCAACTGATCCACCCAGATGCCCTGACAGTGATTAATTTTTTGGTATGACAATAAAGTAGATGCATAAATAAAAGATGTATTTCCCCTACAACAGAATACTTATGTTCTATATTTGATTGAGAGACAAAGTGATAAAATATGTGAATAACATGATACAGTAAGGCAGTGCTATACATTTTTTCCAAGAAGTGTTTTACACTATTTTTAAAGGCACATCTAGAACCAAAATGGTAACTGATTAAGGTAAAGTGTTACCTGATTAAGGTAAAGTGTTACAAGCAGGTGAATATCATCCCTCAATAAGCCTGATATGACTTTAGTCCAACAACATACTTTTTCTAAAGGAAAAGCATGAACATAATGGAAAGATATAAAAAAGAACCAAATGAAACCTTAAGAAATAAAAACGTAATATCTGAAATTAGAAAATTAATAGGATAGGATTTATAGGAGATTAAATATGTCAGATGAAGAGACTAGGAAACTCTAAAATTGTGGCAATAATAATCATTAAAAATGAAGTACTAAAAAAAAGGTACTAAGAGAAAAAAAGCACAAAAAAGAAACTTAGTTTCAATAAGCTATGGGAAAATGTCAAGTGGTTTGAAATGTTTAATTGGGTCCCAGAAAGGGGAAAGGGCAGAAAAACATATGAAGAAACAAGGGCTGAAAGTCACTGATATTTGATGAAAAATCATATAACCACAGATCCAAGAAGTTTAATGAATTTGACAGAAGAAACATAAAAAAAAACCCACACCAAAGCACATCATAGCCAACTTGAAAACCAGAAATAAGGAAAATCTTAAAAACATCTTTGTTTCTGTATGGGAAAAGAAAGATAAGAATGACACAAAAATATTCAATAGGAAGAGAGTGAAATGATACTTCTAAGGTGCTGAAAGAAACTAATATATAAATTCAGCAGTCACAGGATATAAAATCAATTGTGTAGAAATCTGTTGCATTTCTATACACTAATAATGTAGCAGCAGAAAAACAAATCAAGGAATAAATCCCATTTGCAATTGTACCAAAAATAAAAAGATATGTAGAAATAAACCTAACAGAACAGATCTACACTCTGAAAATCATAGAACACTTAAAATAAAAGAAATTGAAGAGGACACAAAGATATAGAAAAAAAATTCGATGCTCATGGATTAGAAGACCAATCATTGTTAAAATACCTATACTACCCAAAGCAATCTACACATTTAATATAATCCCTCTCAAAAGACCAACAGCATTTTTCACAGAGCTAGAACAAACAATTCTAAAATTTGTATGGAACCATAAAAGATGCCAAATAGCCAAAGCAATCTTGAAAAAGAAAAACAAAACTGGAAGCATTACAACTCCGGATTTCAACCTCTATTACAAAGCTGTAGTCATCAAGACAGTATGGTATTGACACAAAAACAGATGTACAGATCAATGGAAGAGAGTAGAGAACCCAGAATTAGACCCACAAGTATAGGGTCAACCAATCTTTGACAAAGTAGGAAAGAATATCCAATGGGAAAAAGATAGTTTCCTCAACAGATGATATTGGGACAACTGAAGAGCAACATGCAAAAGAATGAAATTGGAACACTTCTGTCCCTGCCAGGGACCAGCCTCAGCAGAGATGTGGGTCCAAAACCACAGGATGTCTGGTGGGTGAAATAATGACAGGGACATGGAAATCTGATGCAAGCTGACAGACCCGAGGTCAGTCAGGAGAGACCTATGAAGCAGGCTCAGGCTCACACTCTGGCTTTCTAGCTTTGGCTTTCTAGCTCTAGCTCTCTAGCTCTGGCTCTGGCTCTCTTGCTCTGCTTCTCTCTCTGCTTCTGTCTCTCTTGCTCTCTGTTTCTGTTTCTGCTGCTCTCTTTGCTTTTGTCTCTGTTTCTCTCTTTGCTTCCTTGTTTCTATCTTTGTCTCTGTTTCTCTCTGCTTCTTGCTTTGCAGGCTCTCTGCCTTTTCCTTTGCCTCTGGCTCTGCCTTTGTCTCTCTTTACTGACAAGGGCCCAGTCTTTTATTATTCAAAAGTGAGGAAGTTGGGGGATGTAGTTAGGTTAAAGTTAAACAAAGTGATTCATAGCAGGCAGAGTCAAGCCTTTCCATTAAAAGGGAAGTTTGTGAATAGACTCAGTTTAATAGTAGAGCAGAAAGAACAAAAGGCAAGTAAAGATGGTTTTGATGACTGGGACATTAGCATAACTCCAGATTCTTGGCGGGGAGGAGGGACTTTCATTCACATTTGCAGGTATCTCCACCAAAGTTTCCCTTGGCTTGTACATGGCAGGAGGGGCAGATCACTCACCGTCCCTGACACACTTCCTTACACCATACACAAAAATTATTTCAAAATAGGTTGAAGACCTAAAGTTAGAGAGCAATCCAACAAAATCCTATAAAAGAACACAGGCAGAAACCTCTTTGACCTCAACCATAGCAATTTCTTTCTAGACACATTGCTAGAGGCAAGGGAAACAAAAGCAAAAATGAACTATTGGTATTTCATCAAGTTAAAAAGCTTCCATACAGTGAAGAAAACAATCAACAAAACTAAAAGGTAACCTACAGAATGGGAGAAGATATTTGCAAACAACATTCTGATAAAAGGTTAGTATCCAAAATCTATAAAGAACTTATCTAACTCAACACCCCAAAAAATAAATAATCCAGTTAAGAAATGGGCGGAAGACATGAATAGACACCTTTTCAAATAAGACATCCAGATGGCTAACAGACACATGAAAAAGTGCTCAACATCACTCAACATCAGGGAAATAAAAATCAAAACCACAGTGAGATACCACCTCACATCTGTCAGAATGGCTAAACTTAACAACACAAGAAACAACAGATGTGGGCAAGGATGCACAGAAAAGGGGAATGCTCTTACACTCTTGGTGGGGATGCAAAGTGGTGCAGTCACTCTGGAGAACAGTATGGAAATTCCTCAAGAAGTTGAAAATAGATACCCTACAATCCAGCCATTACAGTACTGGGTATTTACCCAAAGGATACAAAAATACAGATTTGAAGAGGCATATGCACCCTGATGTTGATAACAACATCGTCAACAATAGCCAAAGTATGGAGAGAGCCCACATGCCCATTGATTGATAAATGGATAAAGAAGTGGTGTGTGTGTGTGTGTGTGTGTGTATACACACACACACATATATAGTAGAATATATATATATAGTGGAATATATATAATGGAACATATATAGTGGAATTTATATATATATATATATTTTATTACCCAGCCATCAAAAAGAATGAAAGCTTGCCATTGCAATGACATGAGTAGAGCTAGGGTATATTATACTAAGTGAAATAAGTCAGTCAGAGAAAGATAAATACCGTATCATCTCATTCACATGTAGAATTTAAGAAAGAAAATAGATGAACATATGGTGGGGAGATATGGAAACAATCCACAAGAGATTCTTAAGAACAGAGAAAAAAATGAAGGTTGAAGGAAGGAGGAAGTGGATGAATGGGCTAGATGGGTGAGAGTATTAAGGAGGGTACTTGCTGGGATGAGCACTGGGTAATATGTAAGTGATGAATCACTGAATTCTATTCCAGAAACCAATATTGCACTGCATGATAACTAAGTAAAATTTAAATAAAAGGAAAAAAAGAAAATAAGTGATCTAACTATAATTTTATAGCTAGTCAAAACATCTTTTAATAAATAGATGTAGATCAAAAACTTTTTCAGACAACATCAACTGTCTTGGGTGTTCTGAAGACCTTGAGGAACCCAGGATATTACGTGAGTATCATCCTGGCATTCAAGGCTTCCATGATTATTGCAATAAAATGCTATTATCTAAATCAGCTTTTTATACATTGGAAGATGACCATCTTACTCATTCAAAAATCTATTCACTCATTCAACAAATTTTTACCAATTTTTTAATGTGCCAGTTGCTACCTAAAATGTAAAGGAATAAAATTAATCAAGCACAGTCCCTACCTTTAAAGAAATTATAGGTCCACAGGAAGACTGAAGTATAGGTAGGTAGAGGAATGTAATATGATGAGATGGATACAGTTGTGTAGGCATACTCAAGTAGTTATGAAAACATCCAGTTAAGAAGTACCTGGGAAGCTCAGGCAGCTAAGTGGCCAACTCTTGATTTTGGCTCCAATCATGTTCTCAGCGTCGTGGGATTGAGCCCCACATTGGGCTCTGCACTCATCCAGGAGTCTGCTTGAGATTACTCTCTCTCTCTCTCCCTCTGTGCCTCCCCATCACACACACACTCTCTCTCTCTCACTCTCTCTCAAATAAATAAATAAATAAATAAATAAATAAATAAATAAATAGATTCTTTTTTAAAGATCTTTTTTAAAAATCTAACTTATAGTAAGAAGACATTTGAAAGAATCCTTTTTTGTTTTTTGTTTGTTTTTTTGGGGGGTGGTGGTGTTTTGTTTTGTTTTGTTTTGTTTTGTTTTGTTTTAGGATCCATAGGTTCTAAGTAAGGAAAGGGGGAGCAAAGTTTTTCTAGTCACTGGGATACAACATATGTAAAGGACAGAGACCTAAAGATGTTGAGTGCTCAAATGCTATGACAGCATGGCTAGATTGAGGATGTGGAAAGGGAAGCCTGAGAGCTCATTAGGACATAAAACATGAAGACTGCAGAATGTTTTACTAAGGTGATTTAGGTCTATTGTGAAGGTAATAACTATTCAATGGCTTTAAGAAGGTGAGAGAATCATGAGGATTGTACTTCAAAATATTTGATGCGACACAGAAATTAAATGGAGGAGAGTGGTACTAAAGAGAGTAATTAGTACATTCCAGCTATCTAAAAGAGAAAGGAAAAGCCTTCATTGAAGACAATGGCTGTGAGGGCGAAATAAAGAAGGCAGATTCAGCAAAACTTTCCAGTAGATCTGCCCTTCTATCATCACTACATCTGTGCCATTCATGGCGTGGAACATCAAGGTGGCTTGTCATTCCACTCGGTTCTAGATAAGACACACACTTCTTCTGTGGATCCCCAGACCTTTCACGACAGAAGCTCTTAAGCCTTAAAATATATCATTCCATGCCTCATTCCTGCCAAGTCTTAATAGGTAATAAAGGAAGACCTGCAAAATTTAGGGGATTCAATTGAGAGTGCTTAGGTACCCAGATTGCAAGCCTTAAATCATCTGACCTTTCCTTCCTCCTCCTGAATTGTATTATGAACAAGTTGTGGATGCAGTATTTCAAAACACTAACTCCTACCTGCAGTCCAGTTGTGAAAATGCCAAATTGAAAAAGAGAGGGGGATGGGAGTGTAGCAGCAATTTCTTAGAGAGATGGAAGCAACTGAAGGAACCAGAACGTTTGTGTTTTTAATTCTATCAAGGAATGATAGAATTACATGTAACTTTTTAAAATAAAATATCTTATATGAAGTACCAAACACAGTCATCCACTCATCATTCATGTCATATTAGGAACTGACTCTAGAAATAGTCATCAGTTAAGAAACCTACTAAATACTGAGAGCCGATATTAAGATAATGTTGCCATTTATTTATTCTTCTTATAGGAAATTAGGATACTGAAGTAAATTTACACACCTGTATTATACATGTACTCCCATTTTTACATATATTCTTCTGTATCTCACTAATTCAGCTGTGCAGGACCCAGAATAAGGTTTAGGATAGGAATTTTCTGGCTTTAGAGCAAGGAACTCAAGAGTGGTCTTTTGAGTTGTCAACTACAAAATTGAGATTTAAGAGAAGTAATGATTGGGGCACCTGGGTGGCTCAGTTGGTTAAGCGACTGCCTTCGGCTCAGGTCATGGAGACTCAGGATCGAGCCCCACATAGGGCTCTCTGCTCAGCAGGAAGCCTGCTTCTCCCTCTCTCAGTCCCCCTACTTGTGTTCCCTCTCTAGCTGTGTTTCTCTCTGTCAAATAAATAAATAAAAATCTTAAATAAAAAAAAAAGAGAAGTAATGAACTTCAAGAGCTATTTTGTAACCTGCCCATGCTAGATATAATTTCATTTCCTTCCTCCATACTTTCCTATCACTAAAGATGCTCTAGATCCAAGTGAATTATAACTGAAATACATGGCCAAGAGATCAAATATCATATTGCAAATTAATTAAAAAAAGAGAGACAAATACCTAGTCTAGAGTCTTCTGTGATTGAGGGCGGGATAGCTGAATAAGTCCATGAGTGCTATAGCCAGAGAGGGGCTAGAATATTTATATACTTCTGGGATGAGGACAGAAGGACTATCACTCGACTTTCAGAGAGACGTATGAAGATGATACAGGTCTTAGGCCAACTTCTCTATCCTTCTAAAGTCCCGAGCCTTTCCTCATTCACTTCCACCCACAGCATCCTATTCAGACCTTTCCATTTTGTCTGATACCTCTGACACCTCAGTCTTTTTATATTTTCCTTGTCTTAAAATCAGAATCAGCTATAAGGCTATTAAATTCTCTGCAATTAGCAAACTTTGGCCCAGCTTCCCCCTCCACCAATACTAACTACATAGACTTTTACAATATGCATTCATAACCATGGTTTAAAGAAATGTATGTTTTAAATGAACATATAAATTAATAAATTAATTAAATATTGATTTGGAAGGTGAGGGAGTATAAACAATGAAAATAAAGTAAAATAGAAAGGTACTTATTTCATCCTGAAATGCCCCAAAGGGTAATACTTCTATGCTACAGAGAGAAACACATTGGTTAATAATAATATTTTGTACTCATTTTTAAAACTTAAGTATATCCTACAACACTCTACAGGGAAGTTAGCTGCTATACATTAAAAGACTTAAAACAGAGAACGTTTGAATCACCAGCATGCTTCTTCAGAAGCTGTATGAGGTCAACTTGAAGGTCCATCTGATCTAAGTAACACAATCCTTTGACTATTCCTTACAGTAAATCATGGGGCCTGGAGTATCTCAAACTCATCTTAAATTACAAATACAGCATATACTTCCCTTTTGCTTTTTCCACCTTTGGCAAGCCCCACAGGGGATGAGCCTCTCTTAGAGAATACTTTCTCCAATTTTTGTACAATAGTTTCACTTGAGGACTTCCTTGGGCCTCAAGGGTCAATGATCTGGAACTAGTGTGTCATCACAGAGGTACAGCCATTCACAAGAGAGATACTTGCTAACAAGAGAAATGCTTTTGGGTTGTCTTGGTCCTTTTGAATTTTCCCATAATTCACCTTCCTTAGGAGGCACAGTGCTCTGGATTTGGGGTCTTTGTGATGCTATAAACATGCTTGTTTGTGGTACTTTAAATTTCCTACTTTGATTAAATCTTTTTCCTTTCTAGAATTATAGATTGTGTGCACCATGGGAAACATCAGCATGCTTGTTCACTTCTCTCTTCCTAGCTTGGTAACCAGGAGAGTCAGTGCTCACTATCTGTTGAATTAATGGATTAATCTGCTAATTTAGAAAGGATTAACCTGCTAATTTAGAGAGGTACACAATGGATAACGTGATGGCACCAAGTCTAAGAGCAGCATGTTCTTAAGGAGATGTTTTTTTTTTAAAGATGATCTAATCTGCATCAGCTTTGAGCAAAGAAGTAGAAAAAGGAGAGGACAGAAATAGTTTTGATGGAAAGATTCTAGTTTTGGCTTCAAGATTGACGGTGGTCTCGAGCAGAGGTATTAAGATTGTGAATTTGAGGCAATCTGCCTGCATTCATATTCTGACTCTGCTGCTGATGACTCTGCTCCTTTGGCAAGTTAGTTAACCTCTCTGTGCATCCACTTCCTCATTTATAGAGGAGATTCCAGTAGCACCTGCCTCACAGGGCTGTTGTACTGGTTAAAGGAGTGATATGTAAAACACTTATATCAGTACCTGGCATGTACTGAGGTGGCTAAATCCTGGTTGTTGTCACTCTTCTAATTTCACAGTAACTTTGGACTTATGGCATTCAAGAACACAAGAGTTGGTAGGGGCCTCAAAGATCATCCCAACTTACTGTTTGACCCCAAATAGTAACAGATTCTTTTTGTCTTTGGGATCTTTTGGGGTCACAGTAAAATTTTAGTTTCCCCAAATTCTGCAGTACTTTTCAGACTCTAACTTCCAGCTTAATGACTCCAAAGGGATGGTGGTCAGAATTACTTCCAGAGCATGCACAGTGAGTATTTCTTTATGTTTCTACCTCTCCTAGGAAGATCAGGACACCTTGGTTCATATATTTTCTCTGCAGCCATAGCTCTGATGTTGTTGTGGCAGAAAGTTTGAATAGAGAAGCTACAACCTTCCATCACACTCTATCCCCCAAGTTGGAGAAGATCCAACTTACACGCATCTCAGTGTACAATAGGTAATATGTTTTCTGCGTCCTATTGTAATGATAAGTTAACAGTGTTACCAATCATTAATGTTAACTTTCAAATTTATCAGAGTTTTGCTGTTTTGAAGGTGAATCTATACACTGATCACATTTGATACTCAAAGCCTTTCTGCAAACTCATGGTATGAACTCCTTGTCTCACACAGAAGCTCTGAAAAAGTCAGGATCAGAGACTTAATGGCCATATCTGCTGGATCCCTGTCCAATGCTTTTTTACTACAAAGTATTTACTTCATAATCGCCCACAAAAGGAAAGCAACTAATTGCCTGTATGTTCCTTGGGCATCTGGGAGTTTGAAAGCATTAATGAAAGCCTGGGAAATACACAGCATATGCTCCAACTAAAATAGAATACAGGCTCATGTCCACAGCAGGGAAAGTCCACTGGAAATCCTCTAATTGATCATTTGCACACATTTTCCTCAAGGACACTATGCTGTTTACATGCAGGCTTCCTACCAGGGTCAGAGGTGATCCAAAATCAACATATTTCATGAGTCTACACCCTGTTGGGGAAGTCCAGACTGAATGAAAGAAACAAGGATAATTGAAAGCATTGTGCCTAAATATGTGAACTCCTGTCCTCTTCTCATAGCATCCTTATACGCCAATACTGTTATGTTCTCATCTTATAGATGAGGAAACTGAAGCCAAAAAAAAAAAAAAAAGTACTTTTGGTTACATGGGGTGGCTCAGTTGCTTAAGCATCTGTCTCTTGGTTTTGGCTCAGGTCATGATCTCAGGGTTGGGAGATCGAGCCCTGCGTCAGACTCCGCATTTAGTGTGGAGTCTGTTCAGGATTTT
Source organism: Spilogale gracilis (assembly GCA_004023965.1). Lineage (NCBI taxonomy): Eukaryota > Metazoa > Chordata > Mammalia > Carnivora > Mephitidae > Spilogale > Spilogale gracilis. Next base: position 21,301 of record PITA01012599.1, read on the forward strand.
CTCCCTCTGCCCTTCCCCCAACTCATGCTCTCTTTCTCTCTGTCTGTCAAATAAATAAATAAATCCTTTAAGAAATTAAGTACTTGTCTTAAGCTATATGCTATGCAATGAGCAATCTTACAGATTTCTTTAACTAACTACATTTATTTCTAGAAATATAAACATAAGTAGACATATAGCTGAAATATGCTATCTGTTGGGCTTGTGGTTTAAATTTAGCCATTAATGATTCTTCAGGCTCTGTTTTTCTCATTTTTGTTTTTTCAAAATCGGGGCTAGGCTACTGTTAGAGTATACAGGAAAGAAATATTCCCAGAGCTCTCCCATACTCAATAAGTATGACAGAATCCTTACATTTTTATGACCAAAATCTCTACTTATAAAACCAGATAAAATACAGAAAAGATTCTTTGAAGACTGAACTCCTCTCCTCAGATGCTCTTAAAGTCTTTGTCATCGTCAATCAACAACATCAAAATCGACTTGTTTCTCAGTCACTGACTGAGCCCCGGAAATTCTAGAATGTTCATGCCAGTCTCAAGAGCTTCATCTTCATTTGATATGCAATGTCTATATGCTAAGCAGGTAAAATTTTGGCCTATGGAACTGGACTCCTGATTGTGTCTGAGGTCATGCTTTGGAGGAGGGCATGAGTTTACTAGCACTACAACTGAGGAAGTGAGGAAACAGGGAACTTGCCCCAAGATCAGGGACAGGCAGGGAGGCCAGACTTTGAATGAAAGCAAAGAAGAAAGCTAGCAATGTGTCCCACATGCAAGCCCTCCAGAATTCTGGCAACGAGTGTCTCAAAGAAGAGAAAATGTGATTTTGAGTATGAGGAAGAGCCTTTATCTTGATGAGAACTGCAGTAAATGACATGGATCAGAGATTCAACTTTCAGTAGGAATAAGCATGGACAGCACTGGATTCAGCAACAGACAAGAAACAAAGTAATGGCATCAAGCTAAGTAATTCCGACAAGCCAGCACACCTTGAAGAAGGAGTCATTACAAAGAAGATCCAGAGAAAGGCAGAAATACAGAAAGATAGGCAAACAGATTGTCCCTTTATGAACACCTGCTAGATCACCAGATATAATGATAAGTAAACACGCCATAGCCTTTGAGCACATGGTTGGGTGGAGGAGACAGAATATTAAACAGTACACTATAAATTTAAAACTGTAATTCTGACAAGTGTTATAAATGAGACATTCAAGATCCTATGAGAATAGTTGATAGAAGATTGACCTTGTCAGGAAAGTCATGGGAGTGTTCCCAGAGACAGTGATACTTGTGCTGAAATCAGAAGGAAGATTAAAAATTAGATGAAAGGGGAAAGAAAAAAACTTTGGTGCAAAACACGGATGGCCAGAGTGGGATATGGGGAGATAGCCAGAATGGAGAGAGAAGCCCAGATGGGTAGTGCAGTTCAATCAATGTTCCTAATAAAGTTCCACAGAGGCAGTATCTCCTCTGCAATAACAAGAAATGAAGCATAAATAAGGACCAGAAAGTGTGCTAGGTGGGAGGAAAGGGGAAGTAAATGTCAGCCATCAACTTTGAGGTGAAGTCCTTGACTTAAAGAATCATTTCCCAGCCTTGCACTTCAGCAAGAGCATAGGCTTTGAATACTGACAGATTTGGGTGCATTTGTCAATAAATGTCTTTGTGTCTTCTTTTCCTTCAATAGCAACAAGAACGGTACAAAAAGTTCTTGGTTAGTTAATTATAACAGGTCTTCATGGAGCAAATTGGAATGACCGAGGATAAGGCTTTTATTGCTTTCAGAAGATCAAATCTTTGCTGAAATCATTTCCAACTACACTGAATGAAGCAAACACGCTTCACAGCCAATATTTTCCCTGTTTCTTTGTCTTTTTTTTTTTTTGCAAATTATTAACAATTCACAAAATGGTTCATCATGAAATAAGAAAGACATTTGGATGGTGCCCACTCACACTAGCAACTGTAGAAAGTATTACTTAAAGAACAGGTCTATTTTTAAAAAGTATAATTGGGGGCGCCTGGGTGGCTCAGTTGTTAAGTGTCTGCCTTTGGCTCAGGTCATGATCCTGGAATCCTGGAATCAAGCCCCGCATCAGGCTTCCCGCTCAGTGGGAAGCCTGTGTCTCCCTCTCTCACTCCCCCTGCTTGTGTTCCCTCTCTAGGTGTGTTTCTCTTTATCAAAAACAAAAAATCTTAAAAAAAAAAAAAGCATAATGGAATATGGGAAATGAACAGTCAAGAGGGAAGGCTTCCTTTTGAGTTTCACTGGCTCCCTATGAGTAGGTTTCTAGGGAGGTTTGCATGCATCCTCACAGTTGGCTTCAAAACCTTGGCCTACCCTCATCCAGGAAAGGGGTTTTCAACCTGATTACTGACTGTTAACCAGTTATGACCCAGAGAAACCCAGAGAAGATCTGTCCTATGCAGGGATCTATATATTCCTTCCCCCGTGAGGTCTGCATCCTAGTCTTGAAGAATAAGAGGATGAGGACATCCCCTTTCAAGTTTATCCTTTCCATGACTTTTTTTCCTTCAACTCTGAAATTTTTTTCACAGTTCTTCCTACCTCTTTATTCCTATCCTCCTTTTAGTTATCAATAATGTTTCTTTATATTAAATTTATCCATTCTAGTTACTGTGTTGTTTATTTCTCTCTTTTGGTCCTGACTGACATAAAGCCATAGAATTGAGATTAGCAAACCAGTCTTGATTAAAGCTAGCGACTGTCAGTCTATTTATGGAAAGATGTTATAGGAAAAAGTCAGAGTGTAAAATTAATTCAAGAGGGGAAGAAAAGCAGTCAAAATTTCCTCAATCAAGCACACAAGAGTTGAAGTTGATGTAGAAAAGTCTCAACAAATTGAAGAGTATATTCCCAGTTACAAGGTTTTTCCCACTGACAATAAGATTTCCTGCATTTGCAAAAGACAGGCATAAACTAGCATAGCAATGAACAATTAGGAAACAATTCTCTGATGTAAAAAAAAAAAAAAAAACCCAATCGATCTGGGCTATAATACAAGAAAAGTATACAGTGGTGTAGAGATCATTAGCAACAGAGAAGATCCAAACCAACTCAGGAATGGGAGCACTTAAGCAGATAAATCATGGGACTTAGAGATAAAAGGCACCTGTTTTATGTTACTTTTGTTATTTTGGCAGTTTTAATCATAGGGCAGATAGCTCTTCATAATATATATTAACCATACCAAAAAATTGACTTTGGTGGTATGGGAGCATGCTGGTGATTTCAAGGAGACTAAGGGTAGGATATGCAGTAAAAGATGGGGCATCTGCAGGCATAAAGAGTAGAAGCTTAGATAGCACAATTATATATAAGCAGGAAGGTGACCACTGAAGACTGGGAACTTGAGGGCATTCATGATCACAAATAGTGATTTCCCTCTCAGAGAAACTCTTAGTGCTTTTTTGAATGTCCATTGAAGGATAGAAATCTAAAGATTCAAGTGTGTGCATTTGTAAAGTGGCAACTTTCTACACTTCATTTGGAAGTGAGTAAATGAACACTAGCACATTAGGCATGCTGAGAAAATAAGGAAATAGATTTTTAATGGATTATTTCTATGTTGAGTAAAACATACTTCCATCTTCTTTGCAAAGCTCTTTGTCTTTTTCTTTTTAAATTGGAAAAGCCATGTCCTTTTGTGTCATCAATTTTTACAAATATTCAGAAGGGACTTCAAACATACCAGCTTTCATATATGATTTCTTGGAGTTTTTCATGTATGTGCCTAATGTAGGTAAATGCTGGAAATGTTCGAAGCTGTGATTTGTGTCAAGAGAGATACTGTTCTTCTAACCAGTTTCATTTGGAACTCTTCAAATCCTTGTCACTAGGGCCATCAAGTAATCAAAAGTACCTAGGTGCTGAGCTTCCTCTTAATAATTCCACACAGTATAAGCCTTGTCAAAAACTCAACTGGGAAGATTCCTTTTGCTATTTCTTTGTCTCCTCCCCCTTTATTTTTAATCAACAGAGATGTGATGGAAAGAACATTAAGTGAAATGTCACGATACCTGGGGTCATACCTGTTGTTACTTTGTTCTGTGATTTAGGAGCCACCTTATCTCTCCAGGCCTGAGCTTCTTCAACTGAAAATATGAATAAATTTGCCATTTTAATAGATGGTGTTATAGAGTTGGAAGACTATACTGTTTTTCTGAGAGTAAAATGCAGTAAAAAAAAAAAAGTCATTTATTTAAAAATACCTCCATTTGTTTGGCCAAGAAAACAAATGTAGAGCCAATCTTGCATAATTTCATTATACAAGAGGGAAAAGTGAAATGCAGAGAGAGGAAAAATCTACACACGATCACAGGCTGGATAGGTACCACTCTCTCTCCTCTGCTCAAGTAGTGGAAGGATGGTTGACCAGGAGTTAAGCAGTTGTAGGCTGCTTCCTTCCCTGACCAATAGAACAGTGTCTATCTTAACACAGCTTTGGTTGTCCATGAGCATCTTGGATGACTGGCTTCACCTTTGTGGTAGGTCCAGAGGCCATCCTACCCGCCCAGTGCCCGGTATCATTCAGATGGAGGCTGGAATATGCATGTCCTCCCCTTGATTCTGATCTCAGGTACTCCAGTGGCCACTCACTATAATGCTTGGTCATTCAGTCCATGACATCAGCCCCTGCAGTGCACAGCATTCCTCAAAGTGAATCCCTATTATGACCACCTTGCACACTCATATGTATGGTAAAATCTTTAAAAAGTCCCAAGAAGGGGCACCTGAGTGGCTCTGTCAGTTAGGCATCTGCCTTTGGCTTGGGTGATAAACCGAGGTCTTGGCATCAAGCCCACATCCAGCTCCTTTCCCAGCAGGGAGTCTGCTTCTCCCTTCTTTCTCGGCTGCTTTCCCTGCTTGAGCTCACTCTCTGTGTGTGTATGTGTGAGTCAAATAAATTTAAAAATCTTCAAAAATTAAATTAAAAGCCCCAAGGAAGTAGATAAATAACTGGAAAAAGTAGAGAGGGGAAACACTCAGAAAGACAGAAGGAGACAATGATCCAGAGGTAGCATCCAGAAAATATAAAGTCTTGGAACTAAATAAAAGAAAATCTAACTCATGATCTCAAGACGTGGCAACAGAGTGAAAAGGGTAGAGATTTTGAGACAGAAAAGACTCAGTTTATATCCTTCCCACTAGTGTCCCTTTGGATGCCAAGTTAATTAACTAACTGAGTGCTTAACTTCTCTGTAAAATGGAGATGATAATAGACACTATAGTGTTATTTTGAAGATTAAATAAAATGTTTTGCAAGGTGTCTAGAGTAGTCCCTGACACTGAGGGAGTGCTTATAACTGCTGAACCCTTCCCCACATTTTATCATTTTAAGACACCTATAATTGGTGAGGATAAGCAGAAAGTCCCCGTTATAATGCAAAGGGGCAATTTCCTTCATTGTAAGTAAGAACAAAGTGTTTTAAGAATAGAAAAATAAAAGTCTTGAGGAATGAAATCTCAGCAGCAAGAGAAAAAATAGAACACCTGGTGAAGAGAATAACATGAGTCCAATGTCTCTGTGTTGGGCAAGGCAAAAAGCAAGGGCAAAGCAAGGGGAACGGAAATGAAGATTTCAATGTATTATCATGGGGTAGAATGGGGCTAGGGTTGGGAGTGTGTTAGGAAGGAGACCTGAAATGCACCATGAAGATAGGAAAGGAAGAAACTGAATGGTAGGTTGTCCTGAGTGTGTGAAGCAAGATGTGGTAAGAAGTAAATAGTTTCATTTCTCCATCTTTCTCAGTGTTCCAATCACTGCATCTCTGGTTTGTGACCTCTATGGATTAATATTTAATCCAGTTTTGGTGGGTCATATATGAATTATGCATTGACTTTTTTATTTCAACTTAATCACTTGAATAAAATTCAGGTTTCAACTTTTACCATAATGTTATATATCCAAGAATTTATCATCTTCTTTCATGTTTCCCCCATTTCAAACCAACCGCACAGTTTGGTATTCAAAAATTCTTTCTATTTTTAGGAATTGGAAAATGTATGATTGATAGGCTATAATACATATACAACCATGTTTTGTTTCCTACTTTTCTCATGAAATATAATCAGTAAGGAACTTTTTTCAACTCCTATTTTATAAAAACTCAAGCAGCTCCACATATTTTATGATTACTCATAGAAAGGTTCCAGGTTAAATTATCAACAAATTCTCAATTTTGTCTAAAAAATCATTCTCTTCTAACAAAATATGAGAGACTTGGGACTCAGAAACAAATTGAAGGTCTTGGAGGGAAGGGGGTGGGGGGATGAAAGAGCCTGGTGGTGGGTACTGAGGGCACGTATTGCATGGAGCACTGGGTGTGGGGCACAAACAATGAGTCTTGGAACACTGAAAAAAAGTAAAATAAATTTAAAGTAAAAAAATTTAAAAAAAAAATCATTCTCTTCCAGGTATTAATTACAACTTGGAAGTGTATTATAATTAGTTTAAAGCCTCTCTTCTCCTTAACTTAAACTAGATAAAGATGACCAGTAATCCAGTTATTTTTAATTTTTTTTTCCTTCTTTCCTTCCTGCCCTACCCAGAGCTGCTATGACTGACCGCTCTAGGGCTGAAAAATGAGAAGCAAATACAGCAAAGGAGGGAAGATATGTTTTCATGTCACCATTTGTCTCATGATCTCTAGGCCTGGTAATCACTAACGGCTGACTCTGTGGTTGATTTTTTTTTTTTTTAAGATTTTATTTATTTGACAAAGAGAAACACAGCCAGAGAGGGAACACAAGCAGGGGGAGTGAGAGGGAGAAGCAGGCTTCCCGCCAGCAGGGAGCCCAATGTGGGGCTCGATCCCGGGTCTCCAGGATCATGACCTGAGCAGAAGGCAGTCGCTTAACCAACTGAGCCACCCAGGAGCCCCACTGTGGTTGATTTTTAAGTGGATTTTTGAAGAATCTCTTGAGCCCCTCTAACAGCTACTCCTGAAATGTGAGTCCTGAAAACTACTCTTCTAGGCACTGCCCTTCCTCAGCCTCTGTGGTGATTAAAATCTGCTAAAGATTAGGTTAAGGAGGGTGGCTTGGTGGGTGAAGCCTCTGCCTTCAGCTCAGGTCATGATTTCAGGGTCCTGGGACCGAAACCCACATTGGGCTCCCTGCTCAGCAGTGAGCCTGCTTCTACCTCTCTCTCTCTCTCTAATCTCTCTCTCTCTCTTTCTCACTCTCTCAAATAAATAGATAAAGATCTTTGAAAAAAAAAAACACAAAGTGGTGTTTCTAAAATATTAATCCGATCATTCTACTTCTTTGTTTGGAACACTATGTTCAAGTTAAAAGTACCAAACTTCTTGTAATGTTATGGAAATTCATGATCTATTTACTCCACCACCTAGAACAACCTCATTTATGATAGCTAAAGTCTACTCATAAGTTTCTTAAAAGGTTTGAAGAAATAAATCACTTGAAGAAAATGATCAATAAAATATTACCTCTTTATTACAATTCATTTGCCTTGTACCTCTTGACCCCAGCCCTTTGCATTTTATTCTGTCTAGAATGTTCTTCACCCACCCCATTCCATCTGACCTGCTTAATTCCTGTTTTCTTTAAGTATTAAACTAGAATCATCCCAGGACCCTGCACTAAGCTCCAAGATGATGTTGAATATGTTCCTTATGAACTTAGTGTGTTGTTCTCTACAATATTTACACACATGATTATAATAACTTATTTACTTACTTTCCTCCCACAGGATACGTACGTTCTCTAAGTAGAGAGATAGTGTAATGTTAGCCATTTTCTTTAGTACCCAGGATATCTTCTAGCATGCAATATGCACCCAAGAAACGTTTGTTGAAGGAAAGGATCATAGATACATATGTGTTTAAAAAACTTTGGCCTCGCTACTTGCAATAGGATCTCAGAACGTTTTCTTATAGATTTTGAGCCTCCATTTCATGACTCTAAAACAAGAATACAAAATAACACTTTTAAAACTGCCAAAATGATTCAAGACAATACATGAACAGTATACATTTGTGTTCAGTATATATTAATTCCTTCTCTTTCCTGTTCACTCTCCCCTTTATAGAGTGCTGGTGGCAAGAAATCACCTATATACAAGTTGCCTAACTTTGCCTGACATTGCCGATGCTTACTAAATTCTAGGTTCCCTTGCACATGACTCACAAGAACAGAGTGTTGCTGGATTCCTACCAAGTCTTTAACTCAAGAGTATTAAAGGTAAATCGGGCCAAATACTTTCTATCAATCAGATCTAAATAAAAATGGGGAGATGTATTTATACCTAAAGCTCAGACATTCTGGACTTATAAAATTGCTTGTGTTGATATATATGTCTACTCTTTTTGACAAAGACAATAGCTATCTTCATAACAAAGCCTATCAGAGACATTCATCAGCTTTGGACAATGTAGTTTCATTACATTCAGAGTATGCAATACTGGCTTCATACTCTATTCTAGCTGGTAAAGCATGTGTTGAACCTAATTATGGTACCTGGCCCAAAGCATAGAATTTTTCTCTTGGTTACCTTTTAATTATCTTTCCATTTACCTTTTAATTATGAATCTGCACTAGCATACAAAATGCTGCTTCTACATCTTTGCCCCTGCTTCCGCATGAACACTGGATTTCCCCAAATGCTAGAACCACTTTTCAACTCTGACTTTATGTATCACCTAGAATCAGTGGTGTACTGATAAATATTTATCAACAGGCCAAGAGAGGAGGGGAGAGGGCTAATCTGTAGCATTTTATGATTTTCATAGTGTAAATATTCCCACTTTGGCCAATTCTAAGTTACCAACCTGACAGCAATGAATGCAGATTTGAGAAGGGATGGTCAGCAGTATCCATATATTTATGAGCACAGACAAAAGCAAATGTAATAAAATATTTAAGTGATGAATCTTGAGTGTCCCCTAATTTTTTGATATAAATTATTAATATATGTACATAAATACACATAAAAGCTACTTCTTAATAAAGGCTGTGTTTAATAACCAGATCACAAAATTTCTGTAAATTTCATAGTTGGATCCCAGCTCCAGCATACCACTGCCTACAATTGTGCCCTCTTATAGTAGGTTCATAGTAAATACATGTTTTCTTAGAGCAGTAGGGAGAAATACACAACAAGTTCGTTCTATTCTCCTTTCTGTGACATATGATATAGATCAAACAAAATAAGGAACATGGCTGAAGATCACCCAAAGTGATCCTGTAAACTTCTACAGAGGGGAATAGACTGAGAATGCTCTATAACTTTAAGTTTTTCAATACAAAAAATAAATAAATAAGTTTGACACAGAACTACAAAGACACTGATAAAAGGAAGCACAGAACAGGCTAAAACTAAAAGCAGATTATGAAAGAAATCCTAAATGGGACTCAGGATTTAGATAACCCTGTCCTTTAACTTTACCTGTACAAGAACATCTGCAAATGCCTAAAGAAGAGTTATTAAAAGTCATCAAAAAGATGATACTTTCAGGGATAATTTTCATAGTTTGTTTGAAGTTATCAACACACTATATTATAATTCCTATTTAATTGGACAAGTTTATATTTTTAGGGAGTAAGTTAGGTTTTAATAAACTCCTTATAATTTAATAAACTTCTTGTGCCTTTAAACAAAAAATAACTCTATGTTATTTTAAAAACTTGTCAGCTGAAAGAAACTTAAGAGATCATCCAACGCACCTTCATTTTATCCATATGAAGACCAAGGCCCAGGAAAGAGAAATACTTTGCCCAAGCCCAGAGATGGAGCTGCGCTCACTGTAATTAGTCTTTTGGTTTATTGAGGGGTAGAATTTCTCCTAATTACATACATGCCAGTTTAAAGAATTCGGTCATTAAGTGTCTGCCTTTGGCTCAGGTCATGATCCTGGAGTCCCAGGATTTCCCTCATTGGGCTCCCTACTTGATGGGGGGCCTGATTTTCCCTCTCTCACTCCCCCTTCTTGTGTTCCCTCTCTAGCTGTGTTTCTCTCTGTCAAATGAATAAATTAAATCTTAAAAAAAAAGAAGTCCACGTGGCTCAAGATGACGTAGTAGATTATTGCTTGAGTCAAGGTTAAGGTTGAAGGTGAGTAGGTTCCTTGTGAGTGCAGAGCCATAATATACCTCAGATCACACCCTCCTGTGAGTTAATGTGGATATTCCTCACATTGCATGGATCCATCCACTGAATGAATTTGTATTGTTCAATCGTCAAGAGCCAAGGATAGAAGGTTGAGCAGAAGCAGAACCTGTTCCTGTTCTTCATGGTGCCATGGGAGTTTGAAATCTAGTAAATGTACATGGTCAACAAGGCCTAAAAAGATTTCCTCTCCTCTTTAGAATCCCTAGTCTAAAAACAAACAGGTCCTGTCAGTGAAATACTAACTGTCAGCATCTCTCCTAACAAGGCCCGATATATGTGGCCCTTGTAACTAAAGCTCATCAGCAGGTCTTGGGACTGAGAGGGAAGAAAACATTGTGAAATATTTTCAGCTAAGGTTCTTGCCTCACTGTTCAAAGCCATAGGCTGCTGTGAGCCATTAGCTGTCTTCTCTTCTGACAGAGTCTTCTGGAGATCTATACCTTGTGCTCAGGCTTTCACTAATCCACTAATCCTCCTTTTGTTAATCTCCTCAGAGTGACTTTCCAAAGCATATCTCAGAAGGCAAGGAAGCAACTTTTCAAACTCCATGGCACACACAAAATATTCTAGATTCAGGGAGAAAATTAAGGAGAGAATGTGTCAGGCCATAGCAGTCAACTTGGCTCATCCCACTCCCCACAACCCATCTGCCTCTTGCTCCAAGATGCTGGTCAGCCTGAGATACTGAAGTAGAATAATTAACTCAAGATATCATGAATGTGCTGCTGTAATAAAAATGAGAGCATACATTGAAATCAATGAATGAAATCCTGTACTATGATGAAAAAGAGTACACAAAGCTAAACAAACGACAATCTCAGGATGAGGTAAAATCTATTGAGTAGAGGATAATAACAGGTAAGAAAGAATTTCATACTCTCAATTGTTTCAATGAATATTTATTGCCCATCCCGTGTTTCAGGAACTGTGCTAGACTGGGAAAAATTTCTCCTCTTCATTGTCACCATAGTCATAGCTTGCATGTTGCCACTCACTGAAACTCTTCTACCTTAGAATTCAGGAATTCAGGTTTCTCCTCCCAGAAGATAGCCACTGCACTTTTGCCTTTTTTGTGTAACCAGGTCCCCTGCACTCCAGCTCAGTTCAGCCACCTGATATATCCTTGCACACACACATGATATATTTGTGATACCAGACTTATATTACTAGTTCATTGTCTCCTTTTCCTAAAGCAGTATAAGGTATAATGAAGTCAAGAAATATGCCTGTCTTGCTTAAAAATGTATCTTTAACATTTAGCTCAATGGCTGACATCCACTAAATGTTCAATATAAACATATAGATGAATAAATATGTATATGCATTATATCCTCTTCCTTTCTTCCAGAGCCTATGATCTTATAGTAAGATACGAATGGACAAATATAATTTCTCCAAGATACAGTAAATTCAAGGTATAAGTTCACACAAACTATATTATGAGCACAAAATCCACATAGAACAAGGAGAACTAATTCAACCTCAGTTAATGGGAGGATCAGTTAAAGTGCCATAAAGAAGTTAATCCTTGAATCTACAAAGAGTGTTTGATGTCCTTTGTAGGGATAAAGGGTGAAGGGAGACACTTCCAGGCAGAAGGAGCACCAGGAACACCCATATCAAAGTACAAGAGACCTGACACATCAAGGGAGATACAAACAGGTTGGCAGGAGCCATCAAAGTTCATTAGAAAGTAGAGAAAGTAGGACTCACTGGATAAAAAGGAGGGAGCTACCAATTATAATGAATAATCACAGAAAGTTTCATCCTGGAGATCCTCTTTGAGGTGAGTTTTTAAAAGAAATCTCTTGGATAAATACAGGTAAATGCATTCTAGAGGACAAGAGGAGCCTGTAGAAATAAATGGGGCATTGGGGCACCTGGGTGGCTCAGTCATTAAGCATCCGCCTTCAGCTCAAGTCATGATCCCGGAGTCCTGGGATTGAATCCCACCTTGGGCTCCCTGCTCAGCGGGAAGCCTGCTTCTCCCTCCCTCTCTCACTCCCCCTGCTTATGTACCCTCTCTAGCTGTGTTTCTCTCTGTCATATAAATAAATAAAATCTTAAGAAAGAAAGGAAGAAAGAAAGGAAGAAAGGAAGAAAGGAAGAAAGGAAGAAAGGAAGAAAGGAAGAAAGAAAGAAAGAAAGAAAGAAAGAAAGAAAGAAAGAAAGAAAGAAAGAGGGCATTGAAAATCATAGTGCAAAATATGAGCCAGTCAGGGAATGGTGAAGAGATCTGTGTGTACATAAGGGTCCTGGTTGGGGTGGGTGGGCATGTGAATGAAAATTAAGCTCAAACCTTCAGAAGGGGTTGCATGGTGAAGCACATGGATTTAGTACTAAAACATCTGTGAGCTACCCAACAGGCACTGAAAGGGATAAGAAGTGGTAACTCTGATGTGAGGGACTATTTATGGATCCCCTTAAAACTGTACATGAGGTGAGTATAATCAAAATCTAGGGATGAGAGATAGAAAAATACAATTAAGGACTGAATGAAGATGAAGGATTAGACTGTATCCAAGGAGACGGCCTGAAGCTTCAGTTGAAGAAGAGAAACTCTAGGAGGGAATGATAGGAGAATATGGAGAAGTATAGGGCAACATGGAGAAGAGGAAAGAAAGCTGCAATTTTTGCAGGTGGATAGGTTTGAGGTTCACATAAAAATATTGCCACATTTGTTTTTAGAAAGATAATGTATTCAGTAAATACTTTCTGAATGTTTACTATTTTCAAGCCTATTGTCTTACTGTTTGTTATATGTACTGAAAATCCTATTTGAGATGAATATTGACTCTTGTTCCTTCCACCTTTGTTTCTCTCTGCATTTCCACATTAACCATTGTCATAAGCAAATGCCCCAGTATCAACATCTGAAATCAGATTCGAAGACAGCCCTCTCTTATCTAGTGGGATATTCTCAGTGCCTTAAGGAAGTGTCTTCACATGGTAACTGATTGATAAACAATGAATTAATGAACAAGATGATGTGAGCAGCAGATGAAACCTGCTCTAAAGCCAGGCTTTGTTTCCAAAATCCTGCAGGAATGTTGAGTTTGAATTCATGTTCCAACTGAAATTATGGATGCATAATGCATAAACAGAGCATTACCCCAAACAGGTTGTAGTGTACAAGTGAGGTAAAAATCCAAGACCACTTAACGTCTAGATGTTGACAATGAAGGCCCCAGAGATAGAGACAATTAGACCCACCCCTCTCCTCAAGTCACTGGATAGACTGGAACCTTCTGCATTCCACGACTACATGAGAGAGGTGACCATGATCCAGAAAGAACACCCAAAGATGCACTGAATGTGAAAGAATGAAATATATTTGAGAGAATTTGGGTGGTAGGCAAAAGTAGCTACTGGAAAGAGCCATGTGAAATGTGTGATTCCAATTCCCATTTTACCTGCCTTTATAAAATCTCTAAATATTTGTGAAATGCAATCACTACACAGAAAGAAAATAAACTTCTATATCAACTTCTTCCTCCACCCTCGCTCAAAAAAGGTTTCTCTTGTTCATTTCATAGCATCCTAATATGAAAATTACAACAGTTTAGTGTGCCAGGTTCTATATCGATAACCATAACTATTCTTTATTTTCCTCCCCACCCTTGTGTGGGAGGAAACAGACATATTTATGAATGCTACCACATTTATCATCACTATCCTTTGTGATTATTACAATCCACCCTGTGTCACTTAGAAGTACAGGAGGAAAAGTAATTAATAATGGAAAGAAAGAGCAAAAAAGACACTTGAAAAGGGAGCTCACGACTGATTTTTGACAGCAAGGGTATTTGATCCCAAGAACACTTCGTTTCACAAGCAAGAATAGGATTCATCAGAAGGTCTGCATTTTAATTTTCAGGGCACCTCCAAGTGCACCATAATGTTACATTACCATTTCATCAGGATGTGTTGCATGGATTAAGCATGTAAAATCCTGAGGTCTTCAGGAAGATTAATTGAAACTTTAACTTAAAACAGCTCTGGTTATAAAAGCACTTGTAATATTTTTATGAAAGTTTTTCTCCAATTATTTAGAAATGAATAACATATAGAAGTTTCCACATTTCTTAAAACCATCAGCCATGTATATTCCCCTCATCCACAAAGTGCTCTCTTTAATATTATATATTCCATTTATGGAAATAATACCTTTTATTGAGATTAATAATTTCTTAAATGTGATCAGGTTATATGAAAGAGATCATGATGGTTTGGGCATCACCCTCCTCTTAGGCAGATCAACGATGCTCTGCCCACCTTCCTCTCCCTTCTCATCACTCCATCTGTGACTTTCCCTGTGTTCTTGAATTAAGCATCTATACCACCCATCCTATTAGTTCTCACTCATACATCAGTTCTTGATCCTTTCTCCAACTCTGCTTGACTATTATAATTTATAATTTATAATTTATAACCTTGCCTTGTCCTTCTAGTTTAAGCTGTGATGAGTCTCTGACACTAATTAATTTCTCCCTACAGGACTTTATCTATCTTTTCATTGATTGATTGACTGATTGATACAACAAAAGTGAGTGGATGTCTATACATTTGTCATGCTGAAAAGGAGAAGATAAATGGGATATCATTCTTCTCAAGTTTCTTACTGTGAGTAGAAAAGATCTACATGTAAACATAATTATGCTACTATGTTATTGGCAATATAATTAGGTCCAAATACTCCCTCGTGGTAGTGAATTCCAGATTATTTCCTCCTCAAGGAGAGAACAGTGGAAAGTCTTCACCTAAGAAGGGATATTTGAGCTGAATCTTGAAGACCAGTTATTTTCCAGGGACAGATGCAATTACCTGGAATTTTGGAAAGGAAAAAGTGTGAACCAAGGTCCCAAAGTCGAAACTGTGTGTCTTGTTCCAGGAACAAAAAAAAAGGAGAATACCCTTCAGTTTCTCCTGGAGGAGAACTTCTGACAGTGGAAAAACCCTGCTCTTTATGAATCTGTTGCTGATCCAGGCATTAATTATACGACCTGGACTATGAAGGAGGAGCACGATACAGTTAACAGACAGACAGTCACTAAATCCTCCTCAGCGACCATGACCATGATTGTGCATGCCTTCCAAGTGGCCTTTAAGTCTCTATTCTCCATGATCCATAATGTGTCTTCTGGTAAGTGGTCCACTAAGGGATGTAACTTCAACCAGCTGGCTCAATTTCTTCAATGTCCCTGAGATCTGTAGTTAACTTCATAAAAGACACCTCAGAGTGGAACAACAGGACAGAAGGCTGGAAAGTCTGCATAGATCATTTATATAAAGCTCCAAAGCAAAAATTGAAAGCTATATATTATAAACATGAAGAAGTAGTCATTACAACTACCAAAAAAAAAAAAAAATGGGAGGGAAGTGAGTACCACAGTATGTTGTTAAGATAAAGATATGGTTACTGGACAGGAAGGGAGGGGCCACTGTGGGTTTCTAGGTATTGGTAATAGTCAATGTTTTGACCAAGATAGAGGTTTCATGGGTGCTCATTTTATAATTCTAAATAAGCTAAACATTTTTTGAATGCTTCATAATAAAGAATAAACTCTTAAGACTCAAAGAACCATGGTTTCTTCCTGGTCAATAGAATCCTGGATGAATTTGGGCACTGTCCCTAATATTCAAAAACAAAGAGCAATGCATGCACATCTATTAAAAGTATTTCCTCTTCCTATACCTTCTCTGGCTTTTGGCACCCAAAAATGATGCTCTCTTTTTGTGATCAAATGTGCCTCAATTCCTTAGCCAGTCCTGTGAATCCTTTGTATGGACATGGGATCTGATGGTGAAATGTAGTATAATCCCTAAAATTTCCAGGTCACTCTGTAGCCAATCTTGTTGAGGATTGGTACCCACAATATCAAAGTCTAGGAGATTCGGTTTGCCTTTGGACTCTTTGGACCTTCACTAAAAGGCACAAGGACTATGGAATCGGTCAGAACTTGGTGTCATCAAGACCTAGCTCCATTTCCTGGGAAGATGACCTCAAAACTTTGTTTTTTTCATCTATAAAACAGAAATAACACCTACTTCATTGTTTCCATTAGAATTAAGTAAAGCAACATAAACAAAAATGCTCAGTGTCAGCCTCAACTAATGTAACTCATTACCTCCACTGTCAGGGAGGTTCAGGCCATGGAACTATACCACCCTACCTCTAATGACTCTTATATCAAGACCCAGCATATACTTTTTGATAAACCTGGGTGCCTAGTTCCACCATCTGGGATCCCCTAGACCTTATATATCTTTAGGATCATGGGTGCCTCTTCCTCCAAGTTCCATGTTTTAGTTTCCATTCCTTTTCTTTTTTTTTTTTTCTCCCCTAGTGCTATGCTTCTCATCCCTGACTGGGTATCTTGGTACCGACTGTGGTCAATACCAACATGGGACTTGCTAGAGGATTTGGTTCCTGCCCCTTTGGAGCTCTTCAGATCAGATGTCCACTTGCTATACTTTGTAAAAAATGTAGGTTGGTTCCAGGCCTCATACTACAAAACTCAACAGTTCAGTTACCTAAAAGAAGCTAAAATGTGACTTGGTGTGTGTTCCCCTAGGGGCAGATTCTGAGAACAATGAGATTGTTTGGAAGAGCACACCAGAAAACACTGGGGAAGGGGTGAGGAAGTAAGCCTGACTAAGGAAGAAATCCATTTAGGAGCCAGCGAACACCATAGGCAGTTGAAGGACAGGTCTTCTCGGGGACTCTAGGAGACAGTGTAAAACATAATTTAGAATTACCAAGAAGTTTCATCCATCAACTCCATGTCTATCATTGGTTGAGGAGTTCTTCTAGGGCACTTACTCTCTGGAACTTCCTGCTTGCCCTGCTCTTGGCTAGAATGAAGCCATAGTTTTCCTTAATTAACGGCCTTGGGAGGGTGAGGGTGAATGCTGGGGGCCTGCACAGGACATTCAGTTGGCTAACTGCATTAGCAGAAGCTAACTATTACATTCAACTATCATTAACATTCTTCCAGAATCTCAAAAAGGAAGTTTAAATATCTATCACATATGAATGTCCCCCATGTTTTTATTTTTTCCAGAAAAAGAATGCTGATCACAGTCGCATAATAAACTTAACTTATCCAGGCTTTTCTCCTGAGCTGTGCTCAGCAGTAAGATCACAGAACACAGTATTGACTATTTAAGGAAAGTATTTTAAACTCAATGACTGCTAAGGAACTATTTTAAATAACTCTGTGGTGTAAATTGTCTCCATTTGTAACAAAGGTGAAGTAAGGAAAAACAAAATGGATGCCATCCACCCTGGAAAAATAGTTATCTTCTTCTTCCTTACTTTTTTGCATAGCACTTAGACAAGTGATTTTGCCAAAGTGACTTCTCTAAGCCATAACCATCTTTGGTACCTTTAGGTGCCAGACTGTTTACGTAGGCTACTAGGACAACCCAGAAATGGAGGTAGCGTTATTCCTCATGTAAAGAATACACAATTTAAGCAATTTGCCCCTCAGAAAGTAATAGTAGCACCAAGATTCAAAAACAGGGTTTTGACATTCAGATACTGTCCTTTCTCCACATTACCTCCAAGGATGATGCCCACAACTCATGTAACCCTGAAGAAATTGACAAGATAATTATGCAGCGCACCCGGCCCAGGTTCTGGGCTCTGTTCTCACTGCACTCAGGCACTAGGGAGCGTTCTGCACCAGCGTGCCTGCTCCCCTCTCCCTCCTCCGGAGGCCAGCTCATCAGACAGGTTTCTTCTGTGTACCTATGCCTGAGTGGTGGAGGCTGGTACCCTTATCTAGACACGCTCAAGTGACAAAGAACAGCTCCAATCATGCCTCACACACTCTCTCCCCAGTGCACAAAGGAAGGCCAGCCTGGCCACTTTGGGGCACTGGAGAAACTCTGGGCTCCTCTGCTCATGGCATTCTCAAGGACCCACCACTGAATCCTTCACCAATCCTTGGCACTTTTCAGTTGTTTTTCTTCCACGAGAACTATTTGGGTCCCACTATGGAAGGTGGGGCATGGAGAAAGTCATCTGGACAATGGCAGGACCCTAGCATACTCATTCATGTTCTGTGCTGTCCTCTAACAAAGTGTGGCTGGGAGCCTGGGCAGGCTTCTCTGATGTCAGCTCTTGGAGATTCATGCTGGGCTAGGCCTCCTAGCCATGTTCAGCCCAGCCCAAGGTGAGACACAGGAGACTTACTGTGGGTGCCCCAGCTTCTCTAGGTTTTGAGGGCACATGAAATGGGAAGGTGCACATGTAACTGAATCCACGATAAAATATCCAAAATGTCTTTCGACAGGACATTTGGTGGGATAATCCTGACAGGATGTCCTTCTTCCAGTAGCCCATCCATCCTGGTCTTTAGATTCAACAGATCCGTCATTTTCAGTGCTTCTTGCCTCCCCCTACCTGCTCATTGTCCCCAGAATTATTGACAACTAAGCACTGCAGTTTCCACGCCTGTACTATCTTTTTCTGCTGCTAAATCTCATCCCCATGTCAACACACAGTCTGGCCACACTATTGCTTCTAGTTCCATCTAGTCTAGGAAATCCCACAATGTACTCCAAGCTTTGGTCACTGCAGCAGTGACTGTCTCCCCTCCATACTCCTGTGTCACTGCTTATACAGTTTCTCAGGTTGGAGTTCTTCATGTTTGAAATCCAGCTCATCCTCCAACACATTTCAAATTCCAGCTTCTCAAAGAAAACTTGCTGTATCCCCCATATGAAAATGGTCACCCCTCCTTCTGACACCTAATGGCATTTTATTTTTTGTTTCCCTCGTGCCATGTCCCTTCAGTAGCCTTTGTTATAGATGCTAGCTCAATTGTTTTTATCTCATATATTAGAATATACATTTCTGTTGGATAGGTGGCACATCTGAGCTTTGTGAAACAGAACATGATGTTAAAGAGTGTCCAGTCATGAGGTGCCTGGGTGGCTCAGTCCATTAAATGTCTGCCTTTGGCTCAGGTCATGATTCATGGGATTGAGTCCTGTTTGGGGCTCCTTGCTCATGGGAGAGCTTGCTTCTCCTTCTGCCTGCTGTTCCCCTGCTTGTGTTTACTCTCTCTCAAATAAACAAATAAAACAATCTAAAAAAAGATTGTTCAGTTATATCCTGTCCAACTATTAAACGAAAAAATTAAGAGCAAAAGAGAGAGCACAGAGAGAGACCCAGTCCTGCATTTTCCATTTCCTCACTTGCCACGCCACCTCTCAACACCTCCTGCATGGAAGAAGAGACCCTCCACTTACCATTTTGAAATGGTTAGAGTCCCTAGAGACTAATTCCTATACAGCAATTTGAACAGTGGGAGGCTCTCTGTTCTGTACTTATCACTCCTCTTCCCTTCGACACCCACAACACAGATGAGACTGATTTCATTGTAGTATTATCTGTGGTAATATGGTTAAATAATAAAGATCATCAAATCAGCAATTGAGCACCTAATTGCGCTAGCCAGAGTGGCTGGTGAATGAGGTTTATTATCATCTTCATTCCTCATGACAACCCTCCGAGGGAAGTGATTATTCTTTATGTATAGCCAAATAAAAAAAAGCTTAGATAGCTTAGGTAAATAAGGGAAGATTGACTTACCCATTCCCTGAGACCCATCACTCTTGCCACCCACTCCCTTCATGAAAGCTGGTTTATTTTATAGAACTAAGCACAGAAGGAATGCTAAATAGGGCAAGAGGATACTCTCCTATCTGTTGAAATAATAAATTGAATCAGAGTCTTCTGTGTGGTTCAGAGGCACCGTGACCCTTCGGAGAGGGTTAGCTACCACTTTCCCTTTGTGTTGGGAACATAAAATGTAAATATGTGAGAGGATCATACAGACAAGCTAAGTAAGACAGCATCCTATCTATGTATGTGAAGATAGCTATTCAGAGAGGCTGGATCAAGTCAGCAATTAAATAAAGGGCATTAGGAAATGTTGGAATGATGAGTCTTACTTTGCTCCCAGAGTCATCATCATGATCAATTTCAGGTTCCTTATGTGTCTCTCTTTCCTTCTTGGACTCCCGCGGAGTCATTTGCACTAACTGGGTGATTGGTTGCTATGTGTCTTCTAAAGACGGTAAAGCTTTTCCTGGGAAAAGCCGCAATTCATTCCTTCCTGCCACCCTCCAGGGCTTGCCAGTCTGGGGAGGTTGTACCTTTGCTTCCGGAATACAGATGGACGTTCCAGTTGACTGGGGGACCATTGGCTGCGAGGGGGAAGCTACTGTTGTAGAAAAGGAGACTCACCAGCCATAGAGTCACAATGCACAGGAGACTCTGGATCGAAGCTGGATGACTGGCAAGTGGCTTAACCATTCTGAGCCTCAGTTTACTTGCCTTTAAAATGGGTATCACAGGGCTGACTTTACAGGATATTTGGAATTAAGTGCCTTGCAGTGCTATCCAATAAAAATATAATACAAGCCGCAAATGGAATTTAACATTTTTGAATTGCTGCCTTTAAAAACAACTGAAAGTTGTTTAGAACATACCTTATTTAATCCAATGTATCAAAAATATTACCATTTTAATCTGTAATCACTATAAAACATTACAACCCATTTCTCAGATCTGTGCCTGAGAAGTAAGTATGTGTTAGGATTGGTCTGGATTTAGCACCTTCTCTGATCATAGTGGCACCGACCCACACAGGTTTGAGAACGAGCTTTTACCAAGTCAGCATGTCCTATTTAATAATCTACTTTTTACTTTCATGTGATCTCCAAATGCAATTGCATTTCTCTCTTTTTCATCTGGAGGCCTCCCTATAATAGTTCTGATATTTTTTTTTCCCCAGTTAGTATTTCACTTAAAAACAAAGCAAGCAACTACACAGGAGCAAACCATTGGGGAAGGGCTGCCACGTGAGCAGCCGATCGATCTGCTGACCAGCACAGCCGCGTGGGTAACGGGCATGTGGGCTCAGAACAGCCACCACTGTGCAGACCTTACTCTGCGAGAAACGTCTCCCTGTGCTCACCCAGACCTACCCCAAGCTCAGGAAACAGGAAGTCTGCCGCATTTTGAAAACAAATCAAACCAGGTTATTCTAATGCAATGTGTGCATACTGAAAAGTGTGTTAACCTCTTCAATATTTTCACCTCAAATATGCAAAGGGAGAATAATGACCTTGGGTGCTGTCACACAGTAATGACTCCTAGAGAGTTTCCTGGCTGGTTAGTCAAACCCTGTCTGCAGTCAGGAAGACAAGAGAGGTTCATATCCCAGCAGAAGGAGCTACCCACACACCCCACTTTGAAGGTTGGACACAGTGAAAAATCTCAAGTTAATGCTCACACTATGGGGGCACCTGGGTGGCTCAGTTAAGCATCTCACTGTTGATTTTGGCTCAAGTCATGATCTCAGGATCATGAGATCAAGTCCCAAGTTGGGCTCACACGCTTGGCACAGGGCCTGGTTAAGATTCGCTGTCTCCAGGGCTCCTGGGTGGCTCAGTGGGTTAAAGCCTCTGCCTTCAGCTCAGGTCATGATCTCAGGGTCCTGGGGAGCCTGCTTCCTCCTCTCTCTCTGCCTGCCTCTCTGCCTACTAGTGATCTCTGTCTCTCTGTCAAATAAATAAATAAAATCTTAAAAAAAACCCAAAAAACGATTGACCCTGCCTCCTTCTCTAATACCTGCCCCCCAAAAGTGCTTAGATTATGGAAAAAGCAGCTTGAGTGAGCCTATAGTATGCTTGCTATCTCTGTGAGGCATTATATGAAAATTCAGATCACTTTATTTTAAATGATGAACAACGGACCTAGTTCTTTAATAAATAAAGTCAATATTGAGTGACTAGTACCTTCTGCTTCCAAAGCACAGTCGCACTGAAATGAGTGGTGGAGAGAAACCCACAGAACAGAAAGGAAAGAGCTGAGTGATGGACCGACAGGAATAGCAAGAGGCTTTCACACACCGGTGCACATGTGTGTACATTCAGTTATGCTGGTATTCATACAGGTGCACACCGGCATCTGTGTATATTGATATGTGCCAGGTTTTGTTTCTAACCTTCTAGAGGGATAGCTCTTAGTTTCATATCATGTCAAAGTCTTAGTTTGGACTTATCCAAAAAGGCTTTTAGACGGAGTTAGAGCTACAAGTGATAGCAGATGAATGACTAGGGTCAAGTTCATGCCTTTGTAGGAACTGATAATTGGGTCATGATGACCACATCATACTTGCAATTTTAAAGCACTGTTAATTGCACGATCATCATTTCAGAGACACTAAAACGTGAATCAATGTGTATCTCAAATTGATGAGATGAGAAATTTCCCTTTTCTGAACTTCCTTAGTGCATAGGTGGCATATCTGTCCTATCTATTTTATACATAAACCCTTAGGGTACTTCTAAACAAACTTATTTTCCCGCAATCACAATGTAGTGGAAATGTCCAAGCTTTGGAGTCACACACTAGCTCGGAGTCCTCTAGGCAATTCTACTTAATAGTGTTAACGTGTAGGTATCTTAAAACAGTGCATATAAATCACTGAATTCAATTCCTGGCACATGCTAAGCATTACAAATGATTAGCTTATCGGAAAAAAAGTAATTGGTGATAGAACTAAGGAAGAGGGAGAGAAAGCTGCCTTTCTTTCCATCCTCCTCCTATCACCTTGTGTTGGTATGTCAGATGCTGAGGTGCTGGATAGTATTTGTTTTCTCTCAGTTACCCCAAAGGTAAGCAGAACAGTAATGTGATCAATTAGTCAGGCCTGAGCAATCCTTACACAGACTTCAAGCCCAAACCACAGGTGACTTGTGACTCTTCTTACCTGGAGAAAAGGAAGAACAGAATGTAGTTAACACAGGAGGAGAGCTCCATGCCATCTTCTAGAAGTTTCTAACATCTGTGGGTTACAGTCCAGCAATGTCCAGTAAGAAACACATGATGCCAGGAAACCACAGGATAGGATAAAGGAAAAAGGAAAAATCACTTTTTTTTTTTTTTGGTTAAAACAAAATAACAACAACAACAAAAGCCTAGCTTCCTGGTGTAATCCAGTTTAATGGGGTGTAGAAATGCAGAGATCTTTGAAATTTTAAAGCAATTACAACATAAATGACTCCAAAGTAAGATGATCTTATTACGGTGAGGCCATAAAATACTAACTTCCGACTGTCAGGAAAGCAGAATGGCTTCTGGCTGATGTGTCAAAATTTATGGTGGGTTCGTGGAGCTGTTGACACCTGATCACCCTCAGAGGATCACGTATTGCACCAAATGCAGTACTTTCTTGGGACTGTTTTCATATTATTATTAAAGAGGGTGGGCACCTTTTTCCATGCATCCTGAAAAGTTTCCTTCAGAATGGTGCACAGTTGGGCAGAGGGGAATAAAAGAGTTTTTCAGTTTCTGTTGATAAATTGAGCCAAAATGTCTTGAAAACACCTGTCAGCTGCCCCACCTCCCGCTTGAGTATACTAACACTGTGGTTCTCAAAGTGTGTTCCCTTGAAGCATCAGCACCACATGGGAACTTATGAAAAAGGAAACACTTGCTTCATCTTGTCCCAAGACTTACTGAAGAAGAAACTCTGAATTTGTTTTAACATACCCCCCAGGGGATTCTGATGCACATTCAAGTCTCTGAACGAATACAGTAAGATTGACCTTGCTACTGGACCCATCAGCCTATTTAAATGTAGGAATGGACTATTGATCCTCCCACACACCTACATGCCCAGGACAGTCTGAAGCCACCCCTGTCTCTAAGCCAAAAAGATTTAGGGAGTTCTGATGCCCCACATCAAAATCAGTCTCAACTCCTAAGACTACCCGTTGCAGCTCTGACCCTGTGGCCCATGACTGGCCATTGGACATTCCACACACATGTGTCGAGCACCTACAGCATGACAGACCTCTGTCTAGGCAGTGAGGCTGGAGCAGGAAACGAGTCAATCAGGCATCTGGCTCTGATGGGCATACATTCCAGGTGAGAGAAGACAAACAGGAAAAACAAGGGGTGCTAGACCCTTGCCTCTCACATGAGACCAAATCATTTTTGGATAACCTTACATTTTACAGGTATTTGCTGATCGCTGACTGTGCACCAGGTGCTGAGGAAACCAGTCACCAAGTAGAGTGGCAATGGCCCTTGAGGGAACTCACAGAGTCTGGGGAAAGCATTTATGCATCGAGCTGATTTGTGTTTCAACAGATAGAAGGAAGCCTCAGTCTCCTGGGACCATTCAGCAGACTTTGCAGAAGCTGGTGATGAAGGAGTTTACAATGTACCATGAAACAGAACCTGAACTTCTTTAGAGAATGTTCTCCAGAGATGAGAGTTGTTCTAGTAACAGGATCTCTAACTGACCTCCTATGTCTGAGGGTCTCTCTGCTGCCCAGACCAGAGCCCCTATTGCTGTAAGACCTGGGGCATGTCTTCCCTTTGCTGTTTGCTCTCCAAACCCCCTCCAACCCCACCTCCCAGGTGAGACTGGAATTCTCACCTGGGATCTGGCTGCCTGCTGACTGGTCTCCCAGATGCTACCTGCAGTACCTCCCAAGTGTCTGCTAGGCTGCTCAGGAAAGGGGGTTGTCACCTTGTGTCGGGTGTCACCACAACCCTGGGGGGGAGTTGTCACCCTGTATCAGGAGGTCACAACAACCCCCAGGGGGAGTTGTCACCCTGTGTCGGGGTGTCACCACACTCCCCGGGGAGGGTTGTCATCCTGTGTCGGGGTGTCACCACAACCCCCAGTTCCTGTTTTAAAACTTTCTCCTTGTGTGGAGTCAGAATACTTTCCTCACAGAGAATCTCATATGGAAGCATAGTATGTAAAACCTAAAAGGAAAGCTGTTTTGCCTGAGTTGGGTGTGGGTACCCACAGTCCTCTCATCTTCTATCTGAGGTAACCCTCATTGCAATTCTGAGAAAGTTTTAAAACCACTGTAGTGGCCAAGGGCAAGCTGCCCCGAGATGGACCACTTTGGCATGGACATTGTTTTGAGTTAAAAACAACCCAAACCCAGCAGATTCAGGAGAAGCTCTTTACCTCCCCCTCAACTGCCTGCTTATACTAGGAAGAAAGCTATTAACAAGAAATTCCTCTTCACTAAAGAAATCTGAGAAATGTATCTGCATAATAAGGAAACCTTTGTTTTCCAAACATCTCCTTCTACCTTCCTGCTAAGGATCTTTCTCCCCTTTGCATCCTTAGACCCCTACTGCTCTCTTTAACTCAGATAAGTATTATGGTGCCTCACTATCTTTGGAATTTCCATGTCTGTGTGGATTCCCTTTACAGGAGACCATTAAAGTTGACTTTTTCCCATTAAATGTGTCTCATGTCAATTTGATTCTTAGTCCAGCTAGAAGAACCTTAAATGGTAGAGGAAATCTTCCTCCCCAAAACTACCAATCTGTATCACTTCCTCTGATACACTCATTTCACTCAGAGTCCAAGATGTGTAATAGTCAACTTCTCTTCGAATACATCTGTTTAAGTAGATCAAGCTGCAACTCCATTGTCATTCTATAAAATTCTCTCCTATATTAAAAGAAAATCTGCCTTCTTGAAGCTGTAATTCATCCAGTTTAGCTCTGTATACTGAGGACACATCCTACAAATCTAATCCTTGTCTGTGACAGTCCCTTGGAGAACCAAAGGCAGCTGTCATAACAATGTAGATCTGTAGGTCTCTATGTTGGCTTTGAGTTAATGCTCTGTCCCTCAGCTCATTCCCTGCAGACCCTTTTGTCTACACATTCTTTCTTTCAACAAATTCTTATTCAGATATTTTACTAAGCATACACAATCTTCTTTAACCACAGTCCCTATTACTCTACTCCCAATACTCTCTTTCTCTGAATCCAGACCAGTTTTTATCATAAAAAAAAAAAAAGGAAATGTTGGCATCATGAACATGACCTACTCCATACCTCCTCAATACACACACTGCCATAATCAAATAAAGTGAGTCTGAATCCTCTTCTGACAGATAAAATGGTCCTTTTAATGCAGCCTTGCTCTGTTTGGACTTCTGACAGAACCAGAAATATAACACTGCAATTATTGGTTCCTCTGTTACCTGCTGTCTTTGGGGTAATTCAATGAGGTGTGTGTTGTTTGCATTGTTTCTGAAGCTGCTGTAGAAAAATCCAGTGTTCTAGAAGCCAAACCTGAGCCTGTTTACAGGAAGAGCTTCTCGTCATGAACTCTTGACACTCCCGGGTGTTTTTCTGAGTGTTTTCACAAATCCTTGTTATATGTCCACCACAAACTGGTAAAACAGGATTTAGGTGTATGCCACATGATAGGACAGCACAGATAATTTTTGAGATCGAAATTTATCTTATTTACTTATTTCAAAACTCTTTGCCATACTGGCATGATTTATCAGTTTTGGGAGACAAGTAATTGTCTTGCAATTCACCTTTAAAAAGATTATTGAATTTTTAGTCATTATGATTAATTTTGATAATGAAAGTGATTTTAATAAATAAGGGATAAGAAAAATTTCAGGAAACCGGAGGAGCCTGAGGGATGCACTTAAGCATCTGACTCTTGGTTTTGGGTCAGGTCATGATCTCAAGGTCATGAGATCGAACCCTGCTTTGGGCTTGGAATCTCCTTGGGATTCTCTCTCCCTTTCATTCTGCCCCTCCCCACCGAGTGTTTTCTCTCCCTCTCTCTTAAACAAATTTTTTTAATAAATATTTTAGGAAATCAAACTTAAACCTCAATACATAAATATTTTTTCAGCAAAACAGCAGAAGAATAATTGATTTCCCAATGTAGGTTGGGTGTGTTTCTAGAGCAGAGTCTAGGATCAAGTGCATCTAGTTTAGGGGATAAGGTTTAGGTACATAGCTATTAAGAAGAAACATTATTGACAACTACCACCAGCTTAATCCAACATGGAAGTTCTGAGTTGTGGAAAACATATTTCAGAATTTTTCCCACCAAGAATGAGAGGGCTAGGGTGTGTACACCCAGAGTCATTTGGACACTGATTAGCAGTTCCCCTCATGAAAGAGATTGTAGTGCTGGGGATTTCCTGGACTGTGCTGCTGGCCCGAGTAGGTTCTACCAGCCTGAGCACAGCCCTTACAGATGCAACTGCTGGTCACTGGAAGTCAGCCTGCCTCTCACGTTATGAGCAGAGACACCAACAGCATGTGTTACAAGACCATTTATTTTCAAATAAGGAAGATATTAAGAAACAAAGGAAGAAACAAACTAAAAACACATTCACAAATATATACATATTATATACACATATACATGCATACATCTCTCTCTCTCTCTCTCTCTAGACATGTATCTATCTACAAAGGCAGATAGAGTCATATATACACACAGATAAAGGTCAGCCTGAACATCCACGCCCTAGGTTCTGTGTAGTTCAGAAAAGCCATTGTATTGCAGTGATAAGTAATATTTTATTTTTTAATTTAAGTTTTTAAAAGATTTTATTTATTTGACAGAGAGAAACACAGCTAGAGAGGAACATAAGCAGGGGGAGTGAGAGAGGGAGAAGCAGACTTCCCGCTGAGCAGGGAGCCCAATGTGGGACTCAAACCTGGGACTCCAGGATTGTGACCTGAGCCAAAGGCAGTTGCTTAAACAACTGAGCCACATAGGTGCCCCTAATTTAATTTTTATATTAACACATACTGTATTATTCGTTTCAGGGGTAGAATTCTGTGATTCATGAGTTGCATACAACACCCAGTGCTCATTATTTCATGTGCCCTCCTTCATGCCCACCTGACCTAGATGAACTGCTCAGTACTATCTTTGTGATGTTAACTGAAGATCCATCATTTAGAGTTTGATTTGGCTTCCCAAAGAGGTCTAAAACATTCCTCTGAAGTTAACGAAGGGGTACTTCACATATCTCAGGCTACACGCAGGACTAAGGGCTATCATCTCCCATACCAGGGTATAAATGAGTTTCAGTAGATTCCATTCTTCCTGATGCCTGTGGGAAGAAGCAGTATGGGAGGAACACAAGGTTGCTGAAGTTACAAGGGGAAGTCCTAATGATATGCCTAATATTCAGCCCCTGTCATGCTTTAAAGATCTACTTCTAAGATTATCTGTTCTGCTATAAAAGCTCACTCCTTGAACCTTTATCCCTTTGAGCTCAGGACAGCATCCTATCCTTAATGAGGGCCAATTTCAGAGATCCGGATGTGGCAATAAAACTAACCGCCATCAGCCCACTGGTTATGTTCCCTGGTCTGCCCTTCCAGTAATTAGCCTCCTGCCTCTTTCCTGCACCCTTGTTCTCCAAAGCTATATCCTCCTACTCCACATTCATGCCTTCTTACTCACACCTGTCTTTTCCCCTGGGCCTGAGCCCCTGACTTTAGACACGGCACTATACCTCAAGTTCTCTTTCTCTTGGCAGGAAGAGCCGTCTGTCCACTCCCTCCTTTCCCAGACTAAAAACTGAGACTCTGCTAAATCTCGCCAGGCCCTACCTTCCCTGCCTGCCTGGCTTTCTTCTATTTCCAGACCTCCAAGTCCCAGCTCTCTGTCTGGCACCTCTACCTGGATTTCTTGAACCCCACTTTTCCTTTCAACAAAGAACCTGTTTCAGCCTCTAGCCACCGGCAGGTATAAGGAAGGTTCAGGGCAAGAGAAAACAGAAACCAGATGATATAGGGACCAGCTAAGTAAGTAAAACAGAAGTTGCAGCTTTTGCCTCTGCCATGGATGCATTTATGCCCCTTTCACTCTTGGAATAGGGTTACCTTTAGGAGAAGACACACACCAGCAGAAGCTTGGGGTGAGAAGTTAGGATGTGACTGCTTTAGGTACCTACATGCATTTGACTTTTATCCCTGGAATTAATATGCCTGGATAAAAATAGATTTTCTTTTGAGAGCTTTACCTTTGGCATATGTTCATCATTAGGGCTCTTAAAAATGAGATTTTATTTCTCTTATCTAATAGCAGAAAATGGCCCAAAGCTCAAACTCAGTGAAGTAAATATTATGTTTTACTTTTATCTCAAAAATGCATTTGCTTTTCAACCCAACTGTCACAATGTAGAGGGATAAAATGAAGAGTCCAATTTTGATACGTGACTAAGTGAGACTTAGAGGAGTTTCAGAGAGACCCAAGGCCAGCTAGAGAGGTGGGAAAATACTCTTAATGGCGAGAATGCTGGAGCCCCTGCTCATCTGCTTCAGCCCCAGGGGAGCAGCAGAAAGGAAAGGCCTTCAGCCTGAAGTCTGCTGGCAAATTCCTCAGCAAAACTGGCTCTCACCTATTTCCAGGCACTTCAAACCCCGCCGCAGCCAGCAGGTCTAGTCTGGAGTTCTCATTGCTACTCCTAACAGTACAAGATGTGACTGGTCAGGCCTTGGGCACATCTGTGCCCTTTGAGCCACACCTCCCTGTCATGTACCATGGTGCTTTCCTCACTCCTGATGTCCTCTAGGTCCCTCCTGGAATGGGTTCTGGCTCTGAATCTATTTCTTTTCTCTACCTCCTGGACATATGACTTGATGTTGGCTAAGTCCTCTTCCTGAGAGCTAGAATCTTCTCCATGCTTGTCCTTTACCAGCCTCTAAAACCCCATACCCTCACTCCTCTTCCACACACACACACAGACACACACACACCCCTGCACTCCCGTGTGCTGGCTATCTCAAAGAGACAGACCAGCTGGAAACACAGTGTAGGCATCCAGCCATGTTCTGTCCAGGAGCATCATCATTTTCCAGTAGGTACTTTATCCTGAGCACCATATTCTTGACTTGTTTCCCTGAAATCTAACTTAAGCTCAAAGTAACTCCACTTCGGTGCCTCCCTGGATACTGTAATTGTGACTGTTGGTCAGCAGTCACCAGCCAGCCTTAGAGCCAGCCCCATTCCTGAAGCTGCTTCTGATTCCTGCTTCTTCACGTCCATCACCAGTGAAATTCCAGCATGCCTTCTAGATGAACCCAGGGCATCACAGCCATAGCTCGCCTATCGTTCTAACCTTCCTAAGAGCCTGAGAGGACATAAGAGAAACATTTTTATCTTTTTTACAGATGATAAAGCCAAGTCATTGGGAATAGTTCAAGATGCCCAAGGCCATCCATTGGGAATATGTGACAACAAAACCCATAGACCACCCATTTCTATTAAGCATTTATGGGTGGAATAAAGTCTGCCCCAAGCAGGCATCCATTTCATATGCAGAACCAGTTTAATTTAACTTGGTTTATATCTTCTTGGCCATCAATATCACTATTTCTAGGAAATATAAATCCATATGCCAGTACTGACTTGTGTTCATTCCTAATGGCAAGTTGGAAAAAAATAGCTGAAAAGAGCTCTATTTCATTTTTTAATTATGAAGCAAAAGTGACAGTTCATCTGGAACGTTGTCAAGCCAGGATAAAAAGATGATTGAGATTTGGTTTCTAAAAACACTTCTGAAGAAAAAAAAAATGTTTACTCTTAAACACACAAAGGCCGCACTTAAGGCCAAGAGTTATGTAGCCATTGTCCCCCAGGAAAATGGTTTTGGTTTGGTTTGCTTTACTTGCACATTTGCATAACGCAAAAACAGGGCACAGATATGTGTTGCTTCCTGACCAAAGATCATGGAACCAAAAGATCTAATGTTTAAGGCATGGTAACAGCCATTAGATATAGAAGCAAAGTAGAGAAGCATTTTGTTGTTTTGCACATAGCTTTGCTACTGATACTCAGATAAAAGTCACTTGGCTATGGTCAGGACACATTTTATTTATCAGTGACCACTCTTGAAATAAGGATTGGTCTGCAAAGGACTCTTGCCATGGTGAGTACCATGAGTACTATGGTCTAGCCTTTGTTTAAAACAATGACAACAAAAAGTACTTGCCTTCAAGAAACCCAGAGCTTCAGAGGACAGAAAGCAAGAAGCCCAATGATCACTGCACCATGGGGTGAGTGCAGTAACAGGATTGAACTGGGTCATGGAGGGCTTTGGAGGAAAGTGCACCCCCAGCCACAGGGGCCAGGGAAAGCACTGAAGGAGGTGAGCCCTGAACAGCGTCTCCACTTTCCCTTAATATCTTCTGTAAATGCAGGTGATAAAAGATGTTATCGAAAGTGGCTTCCAGTTACAAGATGGCATCATGCAAATATTGGATCATGGTGGCCCTATTGGGGCTCAACTGGAAAATGTCAGTCCCAGTGGAGGCAAGAATGCACCATTTTCAGATGCCACTTCCTAAAAATGCAAATGTAAAAATACTGACCAGGCAGAAAGGGGGGCCAAGAGCAATGCAAAGGAGTCTCAGAGTGCAAGGCACATGGGTTTTCTATAACCTCTGCTAAAGCAGAAGCTGTGCTTCTTCAATTCCCCCACTCCTTAAAAAAGAAAAAAAGAAGGAAAAGAAAGGTCCCTTTCTTCTTTGGAACTAAGTTTGTAATTTAGAGGTCAGGGTAGAAAAAGGGGTCCAGAAGGAAAGCTGAAGTATCACACTACTAAAGAGAATCTGCCTACTCTTTAAGAATACAAATGAGCCTCTTCCATTAATATATGCGTGAATCTGAATAAGCAGCAATAATAGGATTTATTATGTTTCCTATATACACACCACATTGTACAGTTGCAGCAATGGTACAAGGATGCTGGGTGAGGGTCCGAGGTCAGCCATGGGTCGCAGCGGCAGTATCTCTATCTACAGTCAACTGTATCTATTAGCATTTGTTATCTGTTGTTCAGACATTAAATGTGGTGTCCTGTGAACAGATTCTGCTGCTGCTTCAACACAGAAATAATGGCAATAACACAATTCCCCGATTTTCAAGATATTTTCTGTCAACTGTATGAACTGTATCTTACAACAACCTCAAGCAGACAACACAGCCGTAACTGACTGAATCCCCTAAAGCAAGGGGATTTGGCTAAGGGCAGGGATCAGTGATAGTGTAAAACTAGCCTCTTAGTAGGAAACCTGAAGATAGTTTGACAAGAGTTATTCCTGGACTTTTCCTGGGGGATGCTAATAGGTGAGAAGTTCAAATTCACAGCCCTTGCCAGGGACAAAAGAAAAGAAAAAAAAAAAAGCAAACAGAAACAAAACAAACAAAACCCCCATAAATAACAAAAAGCAAAAACAAACAAAAACATCCTCCAATATATAGTTTCTTTAACCTTAGTTTTTTTCTCTTTCAATAATGTCTACTCACTCAGGTAAGCCTAAGTTTGTAATGAATGATTTTGGAATTTTTAGTCCATTATTGTTTTCTTCTCCCTCATTTTTAAAAATAAGAATTTTAGGGCTGATTAAGTATCCAGCTCTTGGTTTGGGCTCAGGTCATGATCTCAGGGTTGTGAGACTGAGCCCTGTATTGGGCTCTGCATTCAGCTAGGAATCTGCTTGAGATTCTCTCTCCTTCCGTCCCTCTCCCTGCTCATACTCTCTTCCCCCCAAAATAAATAAATCTTTAAAAAATCAAAATAACAACTTTATTAAAATATAAATCCACACACCATAACAGTGACCTATTAAAAATGTACACTTCAATGGTTTTATATATCATATAATTTACCTAAAGTGTACAATTCTATGGTTTCTAGCATATTCATAAAGTTGTGCAACGACCACCATAACATCTTTAGAGCATATTTTACCCTTAAAAGGATTCCTATAGCTGTTAGCAATCTATTTCTCTCTACTGCCTCCCATCATCCTCT
The DNA here is from genome assembly GCA_004023965.1 of Spilogale gracilis. Taxonomy (NCBI): domain Eukaryota; kingdom Metazoa; phylum Chordata; class Mammalia; order Carnivora; family Mephitidae; genus Spilogale; species Spilogale gracilis. Next base: position 54,122 of record PITA01012599.1, read on the forward strand.
GACCATCACTAATCTACTCCCTATCTCAATGAATTTGCCTATTCTGGACATTTCATAAAAATGGAATCATATAGTAGGTGGCCTTTTGTGACTAGCTTCTTTCACTTAACATAATGTTTTCAATGTTCATCTATGTGTACCCTATGTCTATACTTTATTCCTTTGCTGAATATTTTTTCTGTATGGATGTATCACTTTTATTTATTCACTCATGAACTGGTAGGTAGACATTTTGAGTGTTTCTACCTTTGACTATGATGAGAAAATATGCTATGAACATTCAGGTACAAGTCTTCATGAGGACATATGTATCCATTTTTCTTGGGAATATCACTAGGGGATAGGGGAATTAGGGGATCATATGGTAATTCTACGTTTAACATTTTGATCAATTACTAAACTGTTTTCTAAAGTGGCTGTGCCATTTTAAATTCTCAACTACAGTGTATAAAAATTCTAATTTCCCTGCATCCCTGCCAACACTTAGCATTATCTTTTTTAAAATTAAAGCCATCCTAGTAAATGTAAAGTAGTATCTCAGTGTGATCCCTGAATTTCTAAAAGTCTACTGAAAATATGAACACTAATAGGGTATTCATGAACAGTGGTAATTACTGTTGATGTCAGTTGGTTTAGTGATGATGGCAGAAATATGCTTCAAACTAATGGAAGGGAGTGCAGGGTCGGCAAGGACAGACTAGATGAGTTGTAATGACTTATAATTGTTGAAGCCAGAAAATAAGTATGTGGGCATTTATTATGCTGCTTTCTTCAATCTTTGGAATGTTCTGTTTAAACAATTTTTTCCTTTTAAGTTTACTGCAATGTCACATTAGAAATTTTCAACATGCTGGTGTGTAATAACACCTAGATTTGGAGAAAAAATGCATCCTGCTTTTCTATTCTTCCTGTTCACCTATATTATATTCCATTTACTTCCTGATTCTGGTCATGATACAGTGAACTGATTTTATAAACACAATTCAGAAAAATGCCTTAACAAATATTTTGATTGAAAAATAACAATTGATTCTCTTCTTGAAGAATCTAGTAGAGTTTTCTTGAAATTTCTCCAAACAACTGTGTTTAGTTAACAAAATGATCAAATAATTCTTCATTAAATCAAACCAACCTCTCTAGTGCTTTATTTTACTCACATATCTTTTTCCATTAACATTGTTATTTATATTCATCTCCTGTTGTTCAGTGTTCCACTGGATCTTTGGTCTATTTTATTTCCATGTATAGCAAACAAGCCAGAAGAGGCTCAAAGACTAATAGAGACATCTAGAATATTTATAAAATTGAATATAACTGCCTCTGATTTTGATAAAACACTGTAACCAACAGTTATCAAGTGATCTGCATAAATAGACTACCAGCATTGGTACTAAAATCCAGAACTTAGCATTCTCAGCCCAAGTCTACTACACCAAGCTTCGATGGATGAATTTCTGGTGGTGTGAACACTGTCGTTCATTTTTGTAAGAAGAGGTTATTATTGATGTAGATAGTTCAATTACTATTTCCTCTCCAAAGTCTGTTCACAGTACCAGCTAAACTGAAATCAATTGATAAGAAAATCGTGTCCCTCAACAAAGGGCAAAGAAAGAAAAATGAAACAATGCGTTATCGATCTTAGAAAACTGTTTTCATAAATGCTCCACATTTAGCTCTCTTTAATTGCTAATTGTACCATTTTCAAACTCATTTCTGCCATTTCCACATTATTTTTGCTGTGTTTGTTTTGTTAAGAACTGCATACAATCTGCAACAGAATTGGTTTGAATTTACTAATGCCTTACTGTTCATAAGGCACATGCTATCGGCTGTATTGTGTTCTACCAAAGAGATATGTGAAATCCTAACCCCTAGTACCTCAGAATGTAACCTTATTTAGAAGGGTGAGCCCTAATCTAAAGTGATTGGCGTCCTTATAAATTGGAAAAATTTGAAGACAGACAAACACAGGGAGAGAACACTATGTGATGATGAAAGCAGAAAGCTCAGTGATGCTTATGCAAGTCAGAGATGCCAACATACGACCAGCAGCTAGGAGAGAGGTGTGGAACAGGTTCTCCTTCACAATGTCAGGAGGAACCAACTCTGCCAACATCCAAATCTTAGACTTCTAGCCTCCAGAACTGAGATACTATGTTCCTAATGATGATGGCCCCCAGTTTATGGTCCTATGCTACAGCCAACCAAGCAAACTAATATAGTACCTCTGCTGGAAAACTGAGATATTCCTGAATATGTTAATTTTCTCTCACAGGTTAGCATGTGACCTTCAAGTTTTCATGGATGAACTATGCAGAACAGTAATGGGTATTCAGGACAGCCCTGGGGACCTTGGTATCTCCCATGCCTTCTCTCTAGCCCTGATGCCTGATGCCCTGTCTCACATCCCCAGAGCTCCCTTCCCTTGTCTCCTGAACAAACTTTCCTATCAAAAGTCTTACAATCGCATGTAGATAATTAAAATTCCTTGTCCTTTTGTAAGCCAAATGCATTTATACTTCTTTTGCTCTCATCTTCAATACTGATTTCAGCATTGTGACATGTTCAAAAGAAATCCAAACTAGGAGTACCTGGGTGGCTCAGTCATTAAGCGTCTGCCTTCAGCTCAGGTTGTGATCCCAGAGTCCCAGTATCGAGCCCGGCATCGGATTCCCTGCTCGGTGGGAAGACTGCTTCTCCCTCTCCACTCCCCCTGCTGGTGTTCCTTCTCCAGCTGTGTTTCTCTGTCAAATAAATAAATAAAATCTTAAAATAAAAATCCAAACTAAAAACCTAAACCCCCAAAAGTCATGTAGATGTTTTCTGAAAGTTGCTTTGGTGGAGAGGTTCCATCAGTCTACACAATATAACCCACAAAACTGTTGCCATAGGCATTCAGTTACTTGTTTCCCCACTACCATATTGCCCACTCTGTTGTATTTGTCTTGTATTCTCATGCCTAGCCCATTATAGAATTCAAGAAAAGTTTCCTGATTTAATTAACTTCCTCACGCAGGAACATTCTAATTCAAGGAACACCTACTCATTGATCGTAGTTCTGTTCTGTGAACACACAGATGAGGTCTAACCTGTTTCCAACACGAGAGACTTTACAATATGTAATAACAATTAAATCACTGTGAGTGTGTCTTTTTACCTTTAAGGAAGCACCTTACTATTCACCAATTAGCCCAGGCATGTATAAGTCTTCAGGAAAAGTTTCTCACAAGATCATTTTCAGATTCTTCATCATCACTTTTATTTCTACACTTGGCTGTGGAGAGCCCTTTCCCTTTTCCTACACTCTGTACCCCTGTAAATGCAATTTCATGTGTGGAAATCTCTGACTCAGCTTTATTTCATGCATTTCTCCTGTATGTGGACTGTATATATTTCTGCACAATTTCTACATGAAAACATTACAAAGGAGATAGTCTTATAGCATCTTGTTAATAGTATTTCTGCAAGATGGCAGCTATCTACTTCCTGCCTTCACTGGATAAAACTTTATCCAGGTTTGTAGCCATAGTCTCCTACTCAAGAGGTTCATATCTCGGAACTGCGTCAAATTCCTTTTTCTTGCCTGTAGGAAGATTCACCATGCTTACGGCATTCCTCTGTTTTATGGGAGAGAGGTGGTGCTGGGAGAGGGGAGAAAGATGAAAAACAGTGGAGATGAACTTAAACTTTTATCCCCTTTGAAGGGATTGTTTCATCAGATCCTTCCCTGATAGTCCTTTTCTCTACTCTTCAAACCTTTAATCCCTTGAATCCATATGGGTTCTTTCTTCAGACCCACATGATGTTTCACACAGGGCACTTAACAGTCTCTGTCACTGAGAAAGAATATTGATCCTGGGAAGGACACTAATTTAAGTGTCGGTAGCCAATTGCATAGAAATGTGACCACATTGCATTCACTTGTTTAATATCTTTATTTCGGCAAATTGGCTCCCCCTTCCTGAAGAAAAGAGTGATTGTATCTGCCTGTTATTGGAGAAGAGACATGTGAAATATTCTGTGTGGATACAGCTCTCTATCAGAAATGGCTCTTTTCCTATCGCTGAGATATATAAAGCTTTTGAGAACCAGTATTGAATATCAAAGTTGAAGAGTTCATAAAATTGCTAGCTGTCTCTAACAGAAGTCTACCAGTATGGAGACATCACCGTAGTAGTAAGATTTGTCAAAGATCATTCTACCTAATGTATTCACCCATTCATTCTAGCAGTTATAAGAGTATATCCAGCACCATGCCTGTGCTGTGAGAGATGTAAAGATTAGCCAGACACAGACTATAGGCTCAGAAAGGCCATAGGCAACAACAGAAGCCAAGACATTTAAGTAATATGATACAAAGAAGACCCCAAATGTGCTTGGAGACATAGTCACATGCAAGTGCCAAAGTTAGCTCTGAGAGCAGAATAATATTTGAATAGTTAAAAATGCAGGGAAACTTTCAGGAGTGAGAATAGAATGAATAAATTGCTGGGCAAGAAATCAAGGAACTCGCGATAGGAATATATAGCGCATTTCAGTTAGTGAAAGAACCACACCATGTTGAGTAGTTGGGATACAGTGTTGCCACACATCAAATCAGGTCAGAAACAAGATAAATTACTTGTGCTCATTCTTGTAACTCCTATTAAGCAACAGCAGGCAAAACCCCAAACTCTTTAAAAACTGCATTAGTCGAAAATAAATTGGAATTATTTGTGGGTGCCAGAGCAATGCCCTTGATGGCCCCAAATATATATATATATATATATATCTTTTTTTTTTTTTAACTGTGATACCCAGGGACACCTGGGTGGCTCAGTTGGTTAAGTGTCTGATCATGATCAGACTCATTCATGGTCCTAGGTCATGATCCCAGGGTCCTGGGATGAAGCCCCATATCTTTTAGCAAGGAGATGCTTCTCCCTCTCCCTACCCTTGTTTGTTCTCTCGATGTCTTTCTGTCAAATAAATACATAAAAATCTTTAAAAATTAAATAAAAAATAAAACTATGATACCCATGAGAAAATAAAATTCCTACTGAGAAAAGATTAAGTTTGGGTTGGGATAAGATGAGGTTTCAAATCTTTTCAGGTTGTTCCCTTAACGTGCGTCATGTTATAGATAATATAAGGTGCAAGACACAGTAGTGACACAAGAGTTCTCAGAAGTGCTCAAAAATCCAAAGTGGTGGACTGGCATGCAAGGCATGATGTGCAGAAAGTCTTGGAAGAAGTTGGCAATTTTTCTCCTCATCCTCTTTCCAGAGATGCTCCGAAGGGGAAAGAAATGGGTTTACAGAGTGCTTGCTTCAGATCTTGTTAGGGAAAAGACTAGTGGTGTAGATGAGTTCTGATGACACTTTCCTCCAAACAAGTTACTGAAATATCAACTGTGTGTACTTAAACATGGGATATATGGCAAATTTGAAAAACAAAAATCCTCCCCTTCCTTTAGCTTTCCCACCTTTCTCCCTCAGTGAATCAGTACCCTTCAGGAGCAGCAAGAGGCAAAGTTGAGGAGCCATGACAGGACTGACAGAAGACACAGCCTCTCACTCCCACTTAAGAGAGACAAATAGCTTTCCAGAGGCAGAGAGAGGACATCTCTAGGCAACCAGCCCAGTCCTTCTCAACTGGATTTCTGTATTTTATGCATCTACCAGTTTCTTTCTAACAAAGCAAATCCCTCTTTATCCTCAGAATTTCTTTGAGAGTAAAGGTATTTTATACCAACCAAGTCCCCCGTCTATAAAACAGAATGACTTATTTTATAGCTAAGGAACTCAGAGATGCTTACTTTCACAAACATGGGTGTAATTTTATATTAATATAGGATGCAAATATAAAATGTTATTTAAGTTATAAAAAACTCCCTAAATGACATAAACTTCAAGTCTTAATGCCCCTGAATATACATTATGCAGCATTAGTGTGATCAAGCCAGTTGTCTCTTACAAACCCTCTGGTTCCCTATTCCCTATGGATGAAGTGCCAGTGACTGTCATCCTCCTCCTCATTGGTCACCACTCCCTTCCATTCACCCGTGCCATTCCTTGACCATGCCATGTCACACTCTGGGAGTCTTATATCAGCTGTTTCCTTTAGCTAGAACGCTATTTACCCCGAAGTACCCTTCCACATTCAATGCCAATGTCACTTCTGCAGAGCTCCCCTGGGGTCTGTAGAGACAAGCGCACCAGTAGGATAAAAACAAGGGAGTTAGGTCATGGGACTGACAAATAGGAATTTACAAAGTAAATTCTCTAAAGTACTTCCAATGCATTTTGTTCATTGTCTATTCTAGAACATTCTACATTGCTTTGTGATTACCCGTTGTACCCCTCCCCCACACTTACATGCACACCAGGAGCAGAAGCACATCTTAATTATTTCTTTAGCCTGAGAGCCTAGCAGAGTGCCTCATACCAGATGGTGTTCAAGAAGGAGCTGGTGGAATGACGGTTCAAGGACTCCTCCAAAAACCTTCACTCCACTTCCTTCTGCCCAAACACACTGTGGTTAGACATGGAAGGAAATCACTCATTGATCTTGCTCTCTACCCGCAAGCACATTTTCATTTGCTCCCAGATATCAACATTATTAAGCCTCCTGCTTTTATCTTCCATCTATTGGAGTCACAAAAACCTATTTCAGAATAATTCTGGAACATCATCTCCTCTTCCAAAAGCTAAGGACATATGCAAATTTGAGTTTAATGCATAAATGCTTTGGATGAAAGTTTTCTAAATCATAAAGGCCAAATGAATTACTTTGGCTTATATCTGCTCTAAAAGAAGCTGGGCAGTTTCACCTACTTTTCAGTGGCAACCTCCATCTGTATATCTGGGTAAGTCACTTGCCACCTGTATGCAGACATGGGCAAACACCCTGACCCACCAGGAGAAAAGGGGATGGTGATGCTAACTTATATTTCCCCCCACTGACCAATTCATTCATTCCTTCCTGCAGCAAGCATTTATTAAATATCAACTAAGTGCCAGGCACTGTGTTATAGTTGGGGATAGAGGTTAACTAGACACAATCCTTACCAAGTAAA